>CM075814.1:30658610-30733837 GCA_037975025.1 Excoecaria agallocha | reverse complement strand
TAAGGACTAGCATTCCTTATAAAAAGTCTAATCTGACTAGCAGTATCAAGCTTTCTCTTCATCTCCCTTACTCTACTTTCTCACCTTATTAGATACTCATGAAAGTACTCATCCCACTTCTCCTATAGCAATTCAAGGTCTTTCAGGATAACCTTTATCCTTATACTACAATCATATTATCGTAAAAAATCCTCTATCAGCATATTCCAGTCCTCCTTAGTACGTCTATCCAAACTGTGATACCAATCATTTGCAAGACAAGTAAGGCTAAGGCTAAAGTATTTAACCCTTTACCTCTTAGTAAGAGTGGAAACATTCATAACCAAGGTGTATTATTTGATGTGGGTAGATGGATTAGATGTACCATCAAATTTGGGTAGGTTAGTCATCTTGAACCTTTGGGGAAGCATGTCTTCACTTTCCATATCTCTATCCTATGGACTGAATCCCTTTCCAGCTAATAAAATCTAAGCCATTACTTCTAGTTTCTCTTCTATCTTCTTGAGAACTAGATCCTCCATTTTGGCAATCTTCCTTTTGAAACTTTTTTTACTACTAGCTCTTCTTCCTTTTCAGGGATAAAATCTTTCTTAAGAGTAATTCCTTTATTTTTTTTCTGCTCAATAAGCGAAATTCTCAACCTTATTCCCTTAATTTTGCCACCAAAAAAGGTCATACGGGAGTAGTAATGAAAGTGTCTCCAGCAGTTACAGGCTCTCTATGTGCAAAGAGGAGTGCCAAAGGCTGTTGTCCAACAGGCTGTACTAAAGTGGGCATCATCTTAGTCATCATGGCCCTTGTCCTTCCCTCGAATTTATCTAACCTTCTATCTAGTTCTTGACTATCAATAGCCTCAGTCCATGTTGGATCCATCATGTCTATAACTTTTAAAGCTAACTTAAAGATATAAGGTGAACTCAAATGTGTTTTTGATTTTGATTATGCTTTCGACTATCTTGAATGAAGCTCTCTAACAAGGCGATCGTTCAGACCCCTAAACCACCTAGGTATGTGATCCAAAATGGCTAAAAGTGGCCAAAAGGTTAGAGTGATGCATGATACATAAACACATTAAGCATACATATAATACTTGGTATACATGTGATGTATGAAAATGAATATATTATGATGCATGGCACTTAAACAAGTTATACATGTTAACATGGCAAAGAGGATTAACATGTGTTTTTTACATTATTATATTAATTATCATTATTTGTTTGCACACATAATGAAAATGCATGCTCACACACAATCATGCACATAGAATTCACATGCTCTAATTTCCACTCATATTTTAGGTTTTGATTTATGCAAATAGAAATTATACACAAGATGAGATGCATATATATCAAAAGAAACTATACACGCACAACATGCACATTTTGTCAATTGCTATTATTAATTTACAATCTCCTAAGAATACATGTATGTATATATACAACATGAATAACCACATGCAAAAGAAAGAAAATATCCTCTCAACCTTATTGCTCCCACACAGGAGGTCATGTAGTCTTTTTCCTAGACAAGATTAGCTTATAGATTAATAGGGAACCTGATGAACACATATGGTGCACAATAGAAAATCGGTAGCATAACCTCTCTTTATTTAAAGCTTATGCGAATGGATTTCGATGGTTGTGTATTTGAACAATCCAAATAATCTGAAATGCATCCACTAGGGCATGAAGGCCTTTGATGAATATATATATATAATTTTATTGGATTTATTCAATACACAAAAGCTCACATCACAAGCAAGGTATTATGGTGCATGCCCCTTAGTGGAAGTATCTATACCATTACATGGGCTTGAGTTCGATGATACAACTTTAGAGCTACCCAAATATGGTCCCTTCCAATGGGTCTCGCTCATCATAAGTGTATTGATCGAATCACAATTTGATATATCGTAAGCTATAAGGCTTAGGCTGGTGGTCCTCCTTAACACTTCCCTACGTTAAGTGAACGTAGGGTTATGTTTTGAGATTACATTGGGGCTAGAAGATGGATGCTAAGGCTTTAGCATGAATGCAATGCAATTTTTTGGAAAGAGAAAAAATATTTTAATCTCTAAACTCATTTATATTAAATTAACCAAAGGTGCTTTCAGAGCAAAATCTCACAATCCCTAGTGGAGTCACCATTGTGATGCATGCCAAACCCCATAGGCATCCGTCTTACTCTCGAAAGCCCATTTTTAGGGCTTAAGATTGGATAAGATTTGTTAGACTCGCGAAAGCCAATCTCTTTATAATGAATAAAGATTTAACCAATACGCAATGCACTCAGGCCTTCAAAAGGTATGAGATAGCACACAAGAGTTTCCTTATCCATTTACCAATGACCAACTTATGAGGTGTCTACTGAGCATCACAAGGCATAAATTTAGAAATTGCCACCCAATAGAACATTAGGAAAGTGATTTTTTTAATACCTTATGATATCAAAACTAGAGGAAGTCCAGATTTCACTCTTATTTATACCTTAGGTTAATGTTATATGAATAAGTTTTAGTGATTATTATACTTTATCTATTTTCGCACATGAGTTATCGTGTATAGAAAATAAAGGCACAATCAAGCACATTGAAAGCTATAAACCATACATAGAAAGCATTAAAACATTTAAGAATAAATATAAAAGCAAATTTATACATAAATTAGGAAATTTATTAAGTTCATTTTGATGAGGACATTGGTCCTCGCATGCATATTTACAAAAGGCGAGCATTTTGGGTGTATTTTGGATAAAAAATGGGATAATTAATCCGTCATGGCTTTAAAAGAAAAATCATATTAGTTAATTTTAAATAGAAAATCTTTTTCATTTATAAAAATAAATTATTAATTTATGTATTATTTCGTGTGTAAAAATTGGAACATTGGCCCCTTTTATTATAAAAAAATTCCACTTAAACTTATATAAATTATTTAGTGAGTTTTTGGACTTATCATTTGAATAAAAATATTTATTTATGCTAAACAAAGATATAAGAAAAATAATAATACGAATAAAGCATGCATAAAATGGTTTATTTATTGAATTGGAAATATTGGTTCCCTTATGTATATTTATAAATTTCCTTGATGTGATTTTTGGAATAGAAAAAAAAAAGAAAGAAAAGAAGAAAAAGATGAAGAGGAAGAGAGAAGGTCAGTGTGTCATATGAAGGAGAAAGATTAGACTTAATGGCTAAGCAAAATCCATCCCAAATTCCAAAAATTAGGATTAAGATCCCTTAGATTTTTTGTAGCCTTTTTTACCATGTTTCTCGATCCATTTTGCCAATTTTAGAGGTGTCACGAGCTCAACCCGTGAGTTGACTTTGACTTTTTCTCTTTTCTTAGCTGACTGATCTCTAACTTGAAATGTCTTACCATTTTTAGGCCTGAATATGATGTTTTTTTCAATAATATTTCTTCTTAACATTTATTTCGATATTTCTTATCTTTCAAATTAATAAAAATCACTCAATTTAGATTTGTAGACTGGGATTTATGGCCAAAATACTGACAACTACTCCTGGAAAAGTTTCAAGGAAAGAATTTGTGTTTTGACTTTGAAAAATTACTGGGAATGATGGGTTCAGAATTAGATAAATCTATATTCATGAAAGTTGTTAAAAATTATGTCTAGTTTTTATTAAAATTAGATTCACCTCAATGTGAGATCTACAGTGAGAGTTATTCCTGAAATACTATAGCTTAGTCTAGAAATAAGGATAGATTAAGGTGATCTATATTCGAGCCTAATTTCAAGAACCTTAAGGCTGAATTGGGTTAAGGTGTCTCATCAAAGTTGTATATCTATATGTTACGATTAAAATGGTTTAGGAATCATTTAATTATGAGGTCTGTAGGCTAAGATAAATTTGAAACACCCAGACTGCTTGAAGTTTTGAAAATTGATTTTCTCATTTTGCACTGTTTGAAAGAGATAAAGAGGGAAAAGGCCCCAAAGGATTTTTATTAATTCTAGACTAGAGATCAATAATATAACTATTATGAGATCATCTACAGTAGGATATTGTGATATTCTTAAGTCTAAAGATCAATAATATAACTATTATGAGATCACTAATGACATAACCTATGTAGTATCTAGTAACGGGTCTAACCAGTAGCCTATTCTCTAACAAGTACCTACAAGTTTTATTTATATCACCCATATATAATTATCCCATGATTATTAATCAAACCTATATAGTCTTAATTTATCATTATTTCTTTAATGATAAATAACTACTGGGGATAATCAAAATAACATTAAATTTTTATTTACAAATATTATTATAATGTAGCATGCTAAAAATATATTAATGTGAAGAAAAACCCAATTTTATAAAATGAAAAGTGACATTACATAAAGGTACAAATGTTTGGCATGAGGTATAACCACTAACAATCTCCCACTTACACTAGGCCTATTCATATAAGTGTCTAATACCCACTAACTTAGCATGACCATCATGTTTGGCTTGTAGGAGAGCTTTTTTAAGTGGATCAACAATTTTGTCTTCAGTTGGTACTCTATATATCTTGACATCTCCTCTTTCAATGATTTTATGAATGAAATAAAAATGCCTGAGTATATGTTTGGATCTTTGATATCTAGGCTTTTAGCTTGTGCTATAGCACCATAATTGTCATGGTAAAGGTCTATAAGATTTATGATACTAGGAACTACTCCTAGCTAGCAATGAATTTCTTGAATCTATACTGCTTCTTTAGCTGTATCTGATGCTATTAAATATTTAGCTTTTATTGTAGAATCAATGACAGTGCTTTGTTTAGAAATATTCCAGCTAACAACACTTTCATTTAATACAAACACGTATCTCGACTACGATCTATAGTCATCTTTGTTATATTAGAAGCTTGCATCTGTGTAACCATTTACTAGTAGCTTATCTTCCAATCCTCCCTACACTAAAAAAACATCCTTAGTTCTTTCCAAGTACTTAAGGATATTTTTAATGGCTGTTTAGTAACTTTCACCAGGATCTGACCAGTATTCGCTTGTCATGCTTAATACATATGAACCGTTTGGGCTAGTATATAACTTAGCATACATTATAGATCTTATAATCGAAACATAAGGAATTATACTCATACGGTCTCACTCATCAGATGTCATAGGACATTGAGTCTTGCTAAAAGTAATGCCATGAGACATTGGAAAAAATCCACTTTTAGAATTTTGCATGCTGAATCTTTTCAACAGCTTATCAATATAAGTAAGTTAACTCAGACTAATTATCCCTTTAGATCTATATCTATAAATCTTAATTCCAAGGATATGAGCAGCTTTGCCTAGATCTTTCTTTGAGAAAGATTTTTCTAACCAATCTTTGGTCTTTTGCAATATAGGGATATCATTCCCAATAAGTAATATGTCATTAACATATAAGAAGAGAAACATAATTGCACTCCCACTAACCTTCTTGTAAACACAAGGTCCAACTTCATTTTAATGAATCCAAACTCTTCGATTGTTTCTTTAAATTAAAAATTCTAGCTTCGAGGAGCTTGATTTAATCCATAAATGGATCTTTACAGCTTGCACACCTTTCTAAAATTCTCAAGATGAACAAAACCTTCAGGTTGTGTCATATACACATCCTCAAGTACGTTTTCATTAATAAATGCTATTTTTCCATCCATTTGCCATATCTTGTAGTCATAATATGTAGCAATAGCAATAAGAATCCTTATCAATTTAAGCATTACGGCTGGTGAAAAAATTCCATCATAGTCAATACCATGAGTTTTTCTTAAATATTTTACAATAAGTTTTGCTTTAACTATATGTACTTTCCCATCTATGTCAGTTTTCTTTTTGAAAACCTATTTGCATCCAATGGTTTTAATTCCTTTAGGTGGATCAATCAAGTTCCAAACTTGATTGTCATACATGGATCGCATTTTAGATTTTATAGCCTTTAGCCATTTCTCAAAATCTAGACTAGACATAACATCTTGATAGGTAGTAGGCTCATCCTGATCCATAAGCATTACATTATGATTATTTGTTACAAGAGATCCTTATCTCTCGGGTTGGTGTTATGTCTTATCAGATTTTCATGGTTCTTGTGTAACTTATATAGGTTCCATAATTGTTTGTGAAACTTGTTGAGTTTCCATTGATGGTTCTATGCTACCTTATGGTTTTTAAACTTCTTTGAGTTCTATTTTACTCCCACTAATTCTTTTAGAAATAAATTCCTTTTTTCTAGAAATACACCATTTAAAGCAACAAACGCTTTATTCTCAGAGGAATTATAAGAGTAATATACCTTAGTTTCTTTAGGATATCCCATAAAAAGGCATTTATTAGATTTTAGTGCTAATTTATCTGAGACATGTCATTTGAAATAAGCCTCAGAACCTTAAATCTTTAGAAAATATAAACTAGTAATTCTTCCAGTCCACATCTCATATGGTATCTTTTCAATCGCTTCAGATGGAACTCGGTTAAGAGTGAATAAAGTTATTTCTAATGCATAATCCTAAAAGGATATAGGAAGATATGTTTGACTCATCATTGATCAAAACATATCTAATAAAGTTTATTTCATCCTTTCAGATACACCATTCCATTATGGCATCCCTAGTGGAGTTAATTGTGAATCAATTCCACAATTTTTGAGATGATCATCAAACTCTCAGTTTTAGTATTTACCACCCCGATCAGATTGAAGTGCTTTAATAGTTTACCAAGTTGATTTTGAACTTCATTTTGAAAGGTTCTAAAAATCTTAAATGATTCATGTTTATGTTTTATTAGATAGATAAAGCCATGTCTACTAAAATCATCAGTGAAAGTGATGAAGTATTGAAATTTTCCCTTAGCATTTATGCTTAATGGGCCACATACATCAGTATGTATAACGCCTAAAAAGTCAGTGGCCATTTCACTATATCCAGTGAAGGGATCCTTTGTAATCTTGCTTAATAAACAGGATTTGCAATTTTTAAATGATTCAAAATCAAATTATTCCAAAAGTCTATCTTAATGGAGTTTAGATATGCATTTCTCATTTATGTGACCAAGGAGACAATGCCATAAATATGTTTTATTCAAATCATTGGGTTTGGATTTCTTTGTAGTTATGTTATGTATATCCTAATTGTGGGATATTATTAGATTTAGGATATAAAGGCCATTATATGAATTAGCAATACAATAAAGCATATCATCATAATAAATATAACATTTCTTATTATTAATAAGAAAAGAAAAACCTTCATCATCCAAACAAGAAACTAAAATAATATTACTTCTCAAAGTAGGAACATAAAAGCAATTATTTAAAACTAACAAAAGCATATTAGGCAAAGTTAACTCATAAGTACCTACAACTAAAGTATTAACTCTTGTTCCATTACCAACTCATAAGTCTACTTTACCCTTTTCAGTTGCCTACTCCTTTTGAGTCTCTACACATTTGTACAATTGTGAGATCCATATCTAATATCTAATACCCAAAAAGTAGAAGTAGATAAATTAATTTCTATAACATAAATACCTGAAGATGTAGCCTCCCTTCTCTTCTTCTTCTTCTTCTTCTTCTTCTTCTTCTTCTTCTTCTTCTTCCTCTTCTTCTTCTTCTTCTTCTTCTTCTTCTTCTGAATAGAGCTTGCAATTCCTCTTCTAATTACCGAGTTCATTGTAATGGAAGCAATCTCCCTCCTTTAAAGCTTTTGCCTTGAGTTTAGCTCTAGCTTGTGTCTTTGGCTTGCTAGTAATTTTTTCCTTTGCCTTACCTTACCTTTATTTTTCATCCCCTTTACCTTATTAACCATAAGAAAATGACTAAGCCTTTTCTTAATACTTTGCTCAGCTATTTTGAGCATTGTATGCAGCTCAGTAAGGGATTTCTCCATATTATTCATATTATAGTTCATGACAAACCGATCACAACTATTAGGTAATGAATTAAGAACCAAATTTGTGGCCAGTTCTTAACTGAGGGAAAATCCAATCCTTTCAAGATTATCAATATAGCCTTTCATTTTCAAAACATGAGAGCTTATTGATGCACCTTAACCCATTTTACAAGAATGCAATGCTTTGATAGTTCATACCTATCTTGCCTTGCTTATTGTTGGAATGTCTGTTTGAGATGATTACTCAACTTATAAGCCTCTATATGCTCTAAATCCTTCTAAAGTTTTGGGCATATAGTGGCTAACATAAGCTATCTCACATCAACAAAATCATTAACATGTTTTTTTGTGTTTGTCCTTAACTCTATTAAGGCATATGCAAGTAGGACATCAAGAACAAGGTCATCCAGCACATATAGTTTCCTTTCTTTCTTAAGAACAATTCAAATTTCTTATCCTTCTTAAATATTGATTGCAGTGATAGTATGAAAGTGTTATTTGATGCCATTGATGTATAAATATGCAAAATAAACATTAATATTAGCACAAATTTCATTTTAGGTTATTTCTCAAAACTCCTACTAAAATATTAACCTTCAATATTAATTACAACAATTGCAATGTTTTAGTTGGCAAAGATCCATATTTCACTTAATTCTAAGTTAGCTTTAGCATGACACTTAAAATAAAGTTATTTAGGTAGATAACTCCTTAACAATAACATCTTATGTAACTTTTAGATTCATTATGGGATTTTGACATCATATGGGCATGTTATAATCCCATCTAATGGCTTTAGGCTCAAAACCATTTTGATAACCTAATTAAGTCAAATAATTTTTAAAAATATAGGTAGTACCATTACCCATCATGTCTTACTATGATAATCTAATGTACTTCGCTTTGGCAGAACCCACATTTTATTGATTTTAGTCTTGACAGGTGTTATAATTATAGGTAGCATAAGACTTAAAATTATGGTGAGGGAATATTTAAATTTTAAATTATGATGTCTATTTATTTATATATCATGCATCATCCCATATATGGCATCTCATACAAATATATAATCATTCATCGAATCATATATCGATACAATATGCAAAATATATAAAACATATCATAGCATGGCCGAAATTATATGATCTTTATAAGCCAATATGAATATCAAGAGGTCAATCCTAGGTGAAATTACATGGGCATGCCTTCCACTTTGCACCTCCATCATTATGGTATTGGATTTATCCCCTTTATGGTCTTCATAAAATTCCTTTATCTTTATTAAAATAATAAAATAAAATATTGTACTAAAACTATTTGTAAAATAAAAATACAAAAAATAATGACATACAGGTCATATTTAAAATTGAAAACCCATAAAATAAATAAATAAAATAAATATCATCACAAAGGTCTCAATTGGCCATGCTATGCACCATTCAAAGACATCATCCACATGTCAAATAAAATAAAATTATATTATATCATGCTTAATTAATTAATTAATTATATTAACTTGATGTATTAAAATTATCAAATAATAACTTTAACAATATATAAGGTGCTACGAATAAATAACACGATGGTCCTGCTAGCCGATTAGCAGGAGAGGTTAAGAGGTGGCACCCTTTACAGGGTTCTTAAAGGGTAGTGCCCCTAGGCAAGGTCGAGGGGCAGCTTTGAGGCATCATTAATCTCAATAACAATTTTTTAACTTAAAACCCTATTTTGTATCCTTGAATTTCAAATCTATAGATAATATCAACAATTGTTTAATCACATTAAACATTCATTTAATAGATATAGAAAACCACCATAATCAATTAAGTACATGTTACACATTTAATCACAAGAATGATTTATTTGATCATATTATAATAAAATTATCACAAAACATGTTAATCATAATAACATCAATCAATTTCATAGCCTTGTATACATAACCATATAAATATCAATCGATCAATTACATTTATATCTCATATAAACATATTGGTTTCATTCATATCTCATATAAGAAAATTTATTTCGTTCATATCACATATAAACAAAATAATTTTAATGATTAAAACAGTGATTAACAATTCATGTATCATCATACATAGTGATCATAAATCACATAATTGACAGTGATTAACAATTCATGTATCATCATACATAGTGATCGTAAATCATGTAATCAATTTTATATCCATCACATATATGTAAAATATGATAATTGAATCAATTGAATTCACAAGTGGCTCTAATACCACTATTGGGTTTTTATGCAATAAAAAAATAAAACTGTAACAAAAACACAAAACCCACTAGGATCCATATGATTCAACTAATTCAAAAGAAAGGATGTAAACAACTACCAACCTATTGGAGAACATAAAATAAAATCTTTTAGGTGCTAACTTATGCAAAAAGAACACCCTCTACCGGTATCCACACTCAAACGTGATGATTAAAATTGCCCGAGATGTTAGCTCCCTTCTTTGGCAGCTAAGGTTTTAAGTTTTTGTATTTTTCTCAAGGTTATAGAAATGAAATTTCTCTCACTCACATAAAATGATGGCTGCAAATTTTTCTAATTATTCTTATGGTTTTAAAATACTTATATATCATTATATATATGGTATCTTAACCCTAATATAGGAGATAAAATTTAGGCACATATCTTATTAAAATAAAAAATATTTTATTTTTTATTTAAATAATAGGAATCATAATTTTTTATTTTATTTTGAATTTTATTTTATGACAAATTAAAATTTCAAATGCCTAAATAAACCTTTAGTCTATTCATCACATTCTATGTGTGCGATCCAATAGGTTTATATTATGTTAGCAATAGGCCCCAATCCCATCTTGGATCCATAAGTCATAAACGGCTTTTAGCAAAATATTATGGCTATACAAATAATATGAATATTGATAATTTTATTTTAACCTAATCAATAGAACATGTCATAATCCTTTTTGTCACACGATATCTTATTTGAACATAATTCATGGTCCATGTCAACTTTATATAGTTTAAACATATAATTTCTTGATCACTAAGTAGACTGATAAATTAAAATGATATTGATTGCTTTATCAATTCATTTGAGCATGGTCATACATTTCTCAATCCTACTTATCAAGGGGCCCAATAGATATTTCTCTCTTAAGAGAGGAATAAGTTCGATCTTGATTATTCACTATCCCCTACATGATTCATATCATGTCGAATCATAACCTTTATGATTATCCAATTAAAGATAATGTTTGATTATGTCAAAACACAATATTTCTCATGTAGGATATCATGATAATATCAGTTCTAAGGATCAACAACATAACTATTATGATATCACTAATGACATTAACCCATGTGATATCTCATAGCGGGTATATCCAGTACTCTATTCTCTAACAAGTATCTACAAGTTTGATTTATATCATCATATACAATCATCTTATGATTATCAATCAAACCTATAATAGCCTTTATTTATCATTATTCCTTTAATGATAAATGACTAAGGATAATTAAAATAATATTAAATTGTTATTTACAAATATTATTATAATGTAACATGTCGATAATATATTAATATGAAGAAAAACCCAATTTTATAAAATGAAAAGTGATATTACATAAAGGTCCAAATGTTTGGCCTAGGGTATAACAACTAACAAGTCCTATATGTCGAGTACCTAAAGAGTTTGAGTAGTCAATTCGAAGCATGCACCTTCTGATACATGCCTTGAGATCAGAACAAACTAGCAAATGTATTGGTAACCTTGGTGTTTATATGGGATAATTTGGAAGGAGTGGCCATGAGATCGATGGTGATTACAAGTTCAGCCAAGCCTTGCTTTGATAATGAACAAGTCATAAATATGGAAGAGATCGATGGAAAACCTTTGTAGTGTGATATCCAATATTATCTAAAAAAGTTAGAATTCTTTGAAGAAGCAATAAAGAAAAACCAGAGGATGATCTGAAAGCTGTCAACTCAGTTCATTAGTATAGATTGAATTCTGTAAAAAAGATAGGTAAATGGTATTTAGTTGAGATGTTAATATAAGAAGGAAGCCAAAAAGGTGATGGAGGAAACTCATATAGGGATATGCAAAATCTATATGAATGGATTAATAATGGCAAGGATGATTATGCACCAGGGTCTTTTTTGCTGATAATGGACATATATTGCTTACCCTATGTGAAGTTATGCCATCAATACCAATAGTATGAAGATTTAAGCCATTGGCCTATTTCTGAATTATACAACCTCTTATCTCTATTATCTTTCTCAGCTTGGGGAACAAACATTCTCGAAGAAATTCATCCAACAGCTTTGAATGGACATAGATATACCATGGTTACCATCAATTATTTTATAAAATAGGTAGAAATAAAGTCTTTTAAGAAATTAGAAGCAAGAGAAATGGCACAGTTTATTGAAAGAAATTTGATCGGGTATAAAATACCTTATTATATGGTATTTGACAAAGGGGTTTAGTTCCAAGCAAAAAATAAGAAGATGCTTCAAAAGTATAAAATTTATCACAATAAGTCCTTTCCTTACCATCCATAAGAAAAAGGGGGGAGTGGAAGCTACAAACAGATACTTGAAAAAGATTCTCGCTAAGACTTTGTAGACTTATAAGGATTGGGCTGAGAAATTGCCATTTGTAATCTAAGGTTATTGGACTACAGTTAGAACTTCTACAAAAGCCACTCTTTTCTCTTTCATATAAATGAAAAAAGTAGTGTTGTTGGTAAAAATCAAGTTTTAGTCGCTTATAGTCACCTTAAAAAGGTACCTTTGAGCTAAATGAACCATTTCAAAAGGGGAAGCCATCCTTATAGACATCGATGGAAATGAGTTCAAAAATCCAATCAATATCAATAGGTTAAAAATGTTCCACGGCTGAAAAAAATGTGGCCTTATAAGTCAAAAATAAAAAAAGATGGTGTAGACACCATGGCTTGAGGCAGCCTAGATCAGGGTTATTCGATGATGAGGCAATAGTATATTTTTGATGTAGAGCATAAATCTTGAAGCTTTAACCTTGATTTTCACATTTTTATAGGAACTATGTGGTTTTTAAGCATTTTTTTGAAAAGGTTTTGACAAAAGAACATAAAAAACCTTATTTTGTTCTTTGGTAAGGAGAAATAGACATTTGTCATAGAAAGGACGATCGTCTATGGCTATCACCCTTTAGTCCAAGTTAGATTAAAGGTATTTTTGTAAATTTTGGTAAATCATGTGAGGGAAAACCATATATCAATGGGTTATTTCTAGATTTTTCACATTTTCTAGTTTTAAAAATAAAGATAAGGATGAGATTTGATTTGATTCCAAATTTAAGGGGATTCAATCCTTCTATATCTAAAGAATTAGAGTTAGAGTTAGTCTCCAACTCTTCTCTAGATATAAAAAGTCAAAATTAGGGTTTTTTGAAAAGGAATTTTGAAAGAGAATAGTGTTTAGAGAGAAAGAAATTAATTTTCTTTTATCAAAATCAAAGTTCAATACAAATCACTCAAAAAATAAAAAAAAATTATTTGTTTTTGAGCGTGAAAATCAAGGATCAGAGTGGAGATTAACATTTCTAATCTTACATAATCAGAGTATCCTGAGTGTAACATTCTAGGTTAAGCTTTCTCTCTTATCATCACAATCATATTAATATGCTTACTATTTAATGATGTTGTAATGTATGTTTTATATTTGTTTATTTGAATCTATATGATTTTGAGACACAATGATGATTTGAGATTGTTTAATGTGCCAGAATAAAATTCTAAGGTTTATTCTCCTCCCTAAATGTGCATGTGGTTTCTTGTGTTGAAATTATGTTTTGCTTGATATTTAATGCTATTATTTGATTAAAAGCATGTTTTAATTGCCATAATTAGATTTGGCATGTGTTACAATATTAAAATTACATATAAGGTGTAGAATTGGTTTTTATTGATTTTTGGTTTGAAAAACTATTTTTTTTGTGTTTGTTTTCGAGTGACAAATAGGAAGAAAGCATCATAGATGGTCGTCTATCAATGCAATAGATGGGACATCATGATGCTTTCTGCACGTCCCATCCCTGCACTTGCTTGGGGTGACCGTCAGCCTCTAGGGGCATTTATGGCTTAATTTTTTCCTATTTTTAATATATTTTAATGCCTTTTTTATCACAATTTAAGTCATTTTCTTAGTATTTATGTTGTAGATCCTTTTTTAATCTTTTTGAGTGTATTTGCCATTATGTATTTATGTCTTTATTTTTAGCATGTATATTTTATTCATTATTTTAAGTTATTTTAATATTTATTTCATTTTAATATGCTAATTAATTTAATTTCTTGTGTTTTATGTGAGAAAATTATTTTATGCATTGTTTGGAGTTCTCAAGGGATGATTATGCATTGGGTGTTATCGCTTTCTTTGAATGCCTGAAATATTTAAATTTATCGTAATGAATCATGTGTGAAAAGAAGTTAGTGGACTAATGATAAAAACTTGATTATAAGAAAACACCTAACTAAGATGCGAACTAAGAGTGATGTTGCGAACATTGTTCTTTATTTGGGCATCAAAAGTGTGATGTACGCTCATTGTTTTGGGTTTGATTTCAACTTTGAAACTAAGGGATTGTTGAACTTAATGTAGGAAACCTTTGAGCTTTAATGGTTTGGTCCTACTTTTAGGGTTCAACTATGTTGAGGCTCCTCTACCCAAGCTGACCAGTCGTTTTACATTAGGAAAAGGACTCCGCTCGACTCACCAAGTCTCAAACCTCAAAAGGCATAAGATGGCATCTCAAGATATCCCTTTCTCATCGTTGAAAATCAATTGCCGGGAGTTGTCTATTGGGTACTATAAGGTTGATGTAAAAAGTCACCACCCAATGGGATATTGGAAAAGGGGTATTACGGCATCATGAGGCCAAAAAACCCAAAGATGGTTCAAAAATCCACCTTTATTTTTACCTTTGATAAATGTGACATAGTGGCTTTTAAATTAATCGTGTTATCTCTTTTCTTCCATGCAAGATTAGAGCAAATATATAAATTAATGGCACACCTAAGCATGTTGGAAAGTAATAAATCATGGAATATAATAAAGTGATGAAGACATCCAAAACTCGGGCAATTCATTGTAACTTTTTTGATGAGGACTCACATGTAGATTATAAAGAAGCATTTCATTGCAAAAGCTAAAGATAAGGACTTGCCAGTCCAAGTTTTATTAAGAAACATGTGAGTTTTTTTGGCAAGAAATATGATTTTGGTCTAATTTTATTAACAAAATATCCCAATAGTTTATTATAAATATCTTTTATGATGTTTTCCATTTGTAGTTTAAAAAGGCCCTATTTTTATAATAAAGAAAGTGAGAAACAAATTTACCTATTGTGCTTGCTCGGCTACACTTATGAAGAGGTTATTTGCAAAAATAATAATGATAGCAATAACATAGACAATAATTACAAATATTAAAACAAATAAATAAAAAGAAAAAAGAGAAAATAAAATCTTTAACATATGTTGAGAAATGCGCTGGCATGCATTAGACAACATACAATCGACTCATTTATTTCTAAAAGGGCAAGAAAGCACATTTTTTAGGCCATGCATCATGGTGTGCATCAAATGATGCACGATCGTATTTACTAAACAAATGGCTAGTTTTCCTTTCCTTTTAAAGTAAATTCCTCATCGATAAAAAGACCCAAAAGGGATTGTTGAATGCACAAAATGATTTTTAAGTCAAACTTTTCAAAAAAAATGGCTTAAAAAGAATAAAGGGAATTTTACAACGATGACCTAATAATTTCAACCATATGGCAAAAATACTATAACAAAGTGTTTCACAACCTAGATCTAGATAGAAATAAATATACGATAAAAACATAATTAATAAATTAAATAAAGTTTATTGCATCTAAAATGGTGAGTGCATAAACTTTGCACTGTCAGAAAACTAGATCGACTAGAAAGAGCTTTTTATATTATGTTTAGTGTACTTACTCAATTAGACTATCGAATGTCCAATTGATAGACTTTTCTATGATGAAATAATCAAAATCGATTTGGAAAAGTAAATGACTAAAATTAAAAGAAAACCTTTCTAAACTTAAAAGCTTATGACCTTTGAAACATCCACCATATATCCAATTTAAACAACAAATTCACCAACCCCCTTGATAGTATCTGGGCAAAATGTTTTATAAGAAATGTTGCATGACAATGCAAACCTAAACGTCAGCCAACTTGCCAATTTGATTTTAAAAAATTGACCTACTTTTCGCTTAAACAGGCATGTAAATACATTGCACAGGTATGCAACTTGAGTGTTGTAGACCACTTGCCTAAAAAGGCAATATTCTCTGCGTACATGGACATGCAAAGGCCTTTGCCTAGGTGTGTAAACCCAAAAATGAAAACAAGTTGTCAATTTCAAACAATGATGATATTCCCTCTATGTACGAGTACGTAATCCCTTTGTATTGGTTCGCAAGATTAAAAGTTGTTGAAAATGACATTTAAGCCCCTGATTGAGAATATTTCTTATTATTTGACCCTTGCTTCCCTTGAGCACCCATATTAAGTAAAAAAGCACTTTAAAACATTTTTGAAAATAGGTTTCAAAATAAAAAAGACCTTAAAATGCTTGATCCGTTGTCTTTTAAAAAGTAGTTCTCCTTATTAGATAACCCTAACAAAAGCCTACTCAGGACCTAATGTCTACAGTTTCCCCCCAACTTTAGGGAAGCTGGTATATGAGAGTGCCTAGGTGAGCCAAAGTTTAGAGTAAGAGAAATGCTTAACTTAGGAGGTGATCTCCCTGCTAACAGTAGCTCATAGGGCATTCTTTATTTTAAAGGTGATTCCATTATATGGCTATACCTTATGTTCAAGGTGGTTCCACTTTATGAATATGCTTTAATTTGAAGGTGATTTCGCTTTTACAACTATACCTTGATTTGGAGGTGATTATACTTCTGTGGCTATAACTTATGTCAAAGGCAATCCCACTCTATGGTTATACCTTGTGTTGAAGGATAACTTGATTTGAATGTGATCTCACTTTTGCGGCTATACCTTGTGTTGAAGGCGATCCCATTCTATGGCTATTTCTTGATTTGAAGGCGATTCTGCTTCTATGCCTATACCTTATGTTAAAGGTGATCCCACTTATGGCTATACCATATGTCAAAAACAATTTCACTCTATGGCTATACCTTGAGTTGAGAGTAATTTTGCTTCTGTAGCAATACCTTATGTTGCAGGTGATTCCACTCTATGACTATACCTTATGTTAAAGGCAATTTTGCTCATGCGGCTATACCTTATATTGAAGACAAATTCCACTTTATGGCTATACCCCAAGTTAAAGGTGATTCCACTTTGTGGTTATACCTCGAGTTAAAGGCAATCCCACTATGTGGCTATACATTGATTTAAAAGCAATTTCACTTCTATGGCTATGCCTTTTGTTGAAGGTGATCTCACTCTATGGCTATATCTTATTTTGAAGGTGATCCCAATCTATGGCTATATATTAATTTGAAGGTAATTTTGCTTCTATGGCTATACCTTATGTTGAAGGCAATCCCACTCTACGGCTATACCTTATTTTGAAGGTGATTTTATTTCTATGGCTATATGTTATGTTGAAAGTGATCCCACTTTGTGGCTAAACCTTATGTCGAAGGCAATTCCACTCTGTAGCTATACCTCTAGTTGAATGTAATTTCATTTCTACAGTTATACCTTGTGTTAAAGGTGATCCCACTCCATGGCTATACCTTATGTCAAAGGTGATTCCATTCTTTGGCTATACATTAAGTTGAAGGCAATTCCGCTTCTGCAGCTATAACTTATGTTAAAGATGATCCCACTCTATAGCTATACCTTACGTCAAAGGCGATTCCACTTTGTGTCTATACCTTAAGTTGAAGGTGATCCTGGTTCTAAGGCTATACCTTGATTTTTGAAAAAAATTTATGTGTGTTGCGGTTGCTTGGATCTGGGATTGAACTCATGACCACTTACCTCCTACTGTGGATAGAGTGTCATAGTGGGCGACGATCGTAAGGTTACATTATTCAATGCTGTATAGTAGGTCATATCTTTTTTATCCTCCATTTGTAGTGTTGAAAAGGTAAAGTGGGAGTTTATTACCCCCTATGTAGCTTGATAATATAATCGATTATAATTCACTACTATGATGTGGTGAGTGAATGTGTTAAGTTTATTGCTTGTTTGTTAGTATAATGTGCGTATATATTAGTCATTATTATTTCATTACTTTTGTTATGTGATTGAAGCATTTCTAAGTTGTTATTAACTTGTTATAAATAAGCATGTCACCATATAACATAATTTGATAAATAAATAAGTAAATTATAGCAAACATGACAAATAATGTCAAAAAAAAATCCAAAGACAAATCTAAAAGAAATTCGAAACATATCCAAAGCAAATCCAAAGTAATAAAAATCATCTCAAAATAAGCATCCTAATGTGCTAAAAAAATGTGAAATGAAAGCAAGTGCATATGATATCATCTTCTTGAAGTCATGTGGGCCTAAATATAGGCTATAATCGATCAAACCCTCTAGTGGCAAATGAGAACGGTGCCTATAAAATGGCGAGCTTAATGCCTATCCACATAACGGTGGGGGAGTGGATGGGCCTGGTTACATAGGTCCTACAGGGTGAATAATGATGGGGTGAAGAAACTTATTAAAGTAACTTGTGCTCTCGGATCCTAATCAAATCAGTAGTTTGTATCACAAAGTGGCTCGCTACAGTCCTATCTATACCTATGACATACCCTCTAAAGTTGGTATCTAGCTTCTTGATTATCTTCTTGATTTAATCCCTAACCCCTTTAACCATCTCGCTAGCTATATGGAATGCAATCTCCAACACCTGAATCCTCTCTTTATCCTTCTATACACAAGCATTGACCTATTGGATCCCTTTCTCTACCCTGGCTATGTTAACTGTCAATTTTCGCTGGTGAGCCTCAATGTCATTAGATATTTTTAGATATAGCTTATGGCCCCTAGCCTGCTCTTGGAAAATCACCTATATATCTACAACCATAGCAGTCTAAGATATTATCATACTCTATAGACCCTATATTATGGCATCCTATAGAGCTACGGGTGCATCCGGTTGTGGTGGATGGGGTGTTAAAGATGACATTGCACTAGGGTGGCCATAATCTTGAGGTGGTAGTTTATATTGAAAGGTGGGAAAAGCTTATGTAGTTTGTGCCTCGGTCACCTCCTGGTGGGCCTTACATGTAAAAAAGTTAGTGAAAAGGGCTCCCTTCTCCCTAAGTTTTAGTCCTAGGAAATCCTGATAACTTTAATTTAGTGTTTAAGTGTAGTGAATATTTGTTCGTGTTTGTGTCTCATTTTACATGATTTTCAGTATTTTAAGTGTTAAATTTCTCTTTTTATACCAAATTGAATTATATTGAGCTTTAACAAGTTTTGGTGTGTTTAATAAGGTAATTTTAACTTTTGTGTAGAGAATTGACTTGCACATAGGATAGGCCAAAGTGTCTTAGCCATGTGCATTACGGTATCCCTAATTCACTTCATTTCATTATAGCACTCGAGAAGGATACTTTATCTCGATCAAGTCTAATTCACTCAATCGAGACTATTTATCCTGACTTTGTCCGATCCAGAGTTCAAAATTGTTTAGTCTAGAAAGGTGTGCATGGCTGAGACCAAAGTGTCTCAGCCATGTGCTAATGCTATAGTACTATTTTGGCCAATAGGACACAACTGAGACCAAAGTGTCTCTTCTCTGTCCACTGAAGATGCTATAAAACCTAAGTTTCTATTTGGCAAAGAAAAGAAGGGGAGCAGTTGTTTTAGAACTAGGGTTTTCTTCTTTCATTTTTTTAGGGTTTTCTATTTATTTTCTATTGTGGTAACTTAGTTTAGATTTATTTTAATGTAAGTTTTAGATTAAATTTATTTTAAATACAAGTTTTAGGGTTAAATTTAATTTTATGGAATTAGTTTTATTTTTATCTTTCATTTTGCTGGAGAGTTAGAGTATAAGTCTTGGATTCAACTTAGAGCTTCATCAACTACAATGGGCTTCTAGGTTTCCTTTTTCCTTTCTCCTTTTACTTTATTAATTTTTATTTTGTAGTTTTATAGCTAAGGGATCTATGTATCCCGATATCTATGTAGATTGAACTTATTTTTGAAATATATGTCATTGAATGTTCTGTTATTCATTGTGATTATTTCCTTATCAGTTTTATTGAGCATTTGATCATTTTATTTCATTGGAATGAGTGGTTATTATGTTTGTATAGAATGGGTATTGCCATGCTCTATTCTTGTGTTTTCTATATCAAGAGTCCTCGATTATTCTGGCATAGAGACCTTGAACTCTTTTTGTAGACTTTATTTGCTTCAGAAATAGTAGGAGAATAGATGGGTAATGGATTGGTAAGCTCTGAAATGGGATACTAGTTCATATCTAGGTCTTAAGACCCATACTTATACTGGCTATTTTATTGGCTTCGGAATGGAAAATTGGATAGTTAGAGAAGTTGGCTTCGAAATGGGAAACTAAGGGTTTAGATGGGTTTTCCACATTTAAGTCATATGAATCATATAGGTTTAATTCATTGCATTTGGCATGGGGAGGATTATAGTACCTTGGCAATGTTTTTAATTAATGTTTTAATATTTAGTTTAATTATTTATTTATTTTGTTAATTTGATTTAGGATGCTCTTAATCAAAAACTTGGGAATTTTTCTTAAATTAATTTTACTTAACAATATCTCACTTAGCAGCCCTTTATCCCTTAGGTTTGATATTTTGGGATTTTAATTATATTTCCCTATATTACTTGCCAATTTAGTGCACTTGTCACATCCTCCATTTACTGATCAATGCTTATACTTTTATCCCCAGTTTGGGTGTAGGGCTCTAAACATTTCCTCTAAGGCCATCAGCCTGATCCCATAAGGTACAACATCATCCTCCCTAGCCATATGCATATTAAAAGCTACCTCCATGTCCAAGTAGATACCTTTGCTAGTTGATGGACCTATTAGAGCCTCTAGCATCGCATTCCCTAAAAGTATCCTGGTGACCATATCACTTATAACAATCACCTATCTTGGCTGGCACTATATCCTTCTTTAATGCTCAAGGATGGCATAGCTTAAGTCTTTCTATCTCTTAGTTATCGTCCCTTAAAAATTGTAAATCTTTGTTGCATTAAGGGCACCGGGACTAACCATCCTCCCTAAGTAGGAGCAAACAAGAACCCTCTGAAGGTACCGAAGCAACTTTGACCTTAACATGATTGACTTTACTATTCTTTGGACATAAGGAATACCAGGTCATGCGTTGGCCTCCCACTTGTGAGGCAAAATAGACCTATCTAGCTTGACTGTATCATCCCCTGTAGGTAATCCTAGAATCTTGGCAAAATGCCAATGAGTCATAGACACTAAATGGCTCTGGATGCAATAGGTGATGAAATCGTCCCCGATAGTTGGTCATTGTTGGCCTAGGTAGTGAAAGGTGGCAAAAAACTATCTCATCATCTTTGGTTAGGTCATGTATGCTATGGAATTTCACTAGAGGCTGGTATCGGGTTGCCTGCTCTGATGTCATCCATATAGGGAAGTTGGGGTCCATATCTTACAAAAATACAAATTTGTGCAATCAATTATAATGATCCTTTGAATAGTTTTATTTAGATGTTGGTGCTTTTTTATGTGTAAATTTTGGCTTAAAAAATTTAAGCCAAAACTTGCACAAAACTTACGCGTAAAGAGCCTAAGAACTAATGAACACATAATACATCCTAACCCACCATCGGGTGTCGAGCAATCATGCCAAAGCTTGCAAAATATGCATATAAATATTGCGTCATGTTACTTGGAATTGCCATGTTATTACAACCATACATGCCGTCATTATTTACATACTCAACATTACACTCTTTGACGGTCACGTTTGTTTTTGTAAGAAGAATGAATAAAAAGACAACCAATGTATCATTGTTACTTATTATATACTTCTATCCTACTACAGTCATGTATTGTTATTATTTTATTATTTTTTGTTATGAGCTTACATATTATCATTTTTTATTATATACACCTCTTTCTTCCTCCTTCTTTTATTTTTTTTTAAAATTTTTTACATGTTTTTCACCTAGCATTGCATTTTATTCCCCTTTTCATTAACATTTACACTTTCATATTACTACACCTCTCTCTCTCTCTCTCTCTCTATATATATATATATATATACATATATAATTTTTATTTACTATTATTATATTATTTTTACATGTAATGTTAAATTCATATTTTAGGCTAATTTATAACTATACATAGGATGCATATTCTACCTATACACTTATTTTTATCACATAAAGTAAGTAAATAATTAAAAATAAGAATAATAAAAAAGAGGAAGGTCAAAGAGAACAAAAGAGTGCAATAACTCATTCATCCCATACACATCAACATATTTGATCAATTTATTTTCAAAGTCAAAACATAAAGCTATCATCAACATTGCACCATACATACTTATAACAACTCCTAATACTATTTTCCTACAATTGTAGTTCTATTTGAAGTACAAAAAGGAGAAAAAATTGTAAAACATACCTTTTTTTTGTTGGAGAACAAAAACTTGATGAAAATATGCAAATAATATGTCAAAACATGTTTGGCATAAAAACCTAGCAATCTAGTGGATCAAATTTACGAAACAAAATTAAATGGATGGGAAAATTGGAAAAAATTAGAGACTGGAATCTTTAAAATCAAAAAGAAGAAAAAAAAGAATAAAAGAAAGAAAGAAAAGGAAAAAATCGCCAAATTTATATTATCTGTGCCTTTGCATGGGTGTACAAGGGCTTTACATGGAGGTGCATTACATGCAAGGGTGTGTAAACATCATGTACATGCATGCAAGGTTGAAAATCAAGAATTTGAAAAGATTTGATTGTAAACCCTTCTTATGCATGCAAAACCCTATGTAAATCGTGCTTTTTTTGTCCTAAACTCATGCAAAACACCTCTAATTTTTTCAAAATATCTCTAAAAATTATATTTTTTTTACAGTTTTTACAATTTACCTATCTCCTAAAAATTATTTCATTTACAAATATTTACAATAACTTAATATGAATATTACCAATAAATTTATTTTCTTTTCCCATCTTTTCATATCACAATATGTTCAAAATTTATTACACTTTTCGTTATTCATTTTTTTTACTTGATTTACTTATCATTGCTAATATTATTATTATTATTATTATTTTATTTGTTATTTGTTATTTATTTATTATTTTTATTTATTTATTTATAGTCCTCGTATAACCAGACATGCATGCAAAATATACTTCCCGAATTGTTGAACATTCCTGGTGATATTTATCATTTTAAATGGTGAGCCAACTTTGAAGTTTGAAATTGGGTAAGAAATCTACAAAAGATTGACATTAAAATTATGCATGTTGAGATGGTGGAATGATGCAGCTTAAGCTAGGTAATATGCAATGGTGCCTTTTACTATTCACTTTTACTAGGTGGTAATTGGGGCTCAAGCATAGGTGTGTAAATAGACTTACATGACCATGCAATCCAACATATAAATGGCCCTCCAAATTATCAACTTCTCCCTTCTTACAACACTTATCCATTTTGTCTCATTTTGCATTTCGACCATCTGTTTCACATCCCCTCGATTCATATTCCATTTCACATATCATGACCCTATTCTCACACAGACTTGCTCTATAACTTTATTATTACTCAACCTAGGATAACCCCATCCTATCTCCTTATTCCAACTTACATTTCTTTCATATGGTAGAGCTCGATAAAGACCTACTTGTTGTATCCACTCGTTGCTAGGATCTTCGCTTTCATATTTTCCACTTTAACAATTTAAAATGTGTCCTTTACATGAGGAGTTTGCAACTGTTCTTAGTGTTCCTTTTATGCCAAATACCCTTCCTTGTGTGCCCAATTGTGTCCCCAATTACCATTGAAAGGTGGTCAATACCCTAGGGATATTGCCCTTCTAACATTATAATCCTAGTAGAGCCGTTAGAGCTTGTTATCCTTAACCTTCTCTTTGACAGTCTACATTATTTTAATGGGAATAATACCTATTCTATTGGTGTGAACCTCTTTATATGTTTAGCCTATTATCTGTGCATCACTAGTGAGGGTGGTGTTTTGGGAGACTATCGACTTTTTGATCTCATTAATGCCATTCGTGAAGGGTAGTCCCTTTTCCCCTATAATCCTAGTTGAGAACCTACTTGGACTTGATGTTGTACATGTTGACCCTATTGCTCTCTTCACTAGTATCCCACTATTACTTTAAGTACATGTAGTCATTTATTGAAGGTAGTGCATCCCTTGTGGGCTTTTATGCTAGCTTTTTTGTTGCAGGATATGTATCTTTTTACAGATTTTCACATAACCCCATGCCTAATTTTTTCTGAAATTTACCCTAACCATTCTAGCAATTTTTATATTTAACATTTTTTTTCTCTTTTTTTACATCTAGCTATAAGAAAATCTCAGAATGTTGGTCGAGCCTCCTCCTTATGTCATAGATGCATAATCTTTTAGGTTTTTTCATGCTTGTATACGCTGGTACTAGATAGGCTCTGTAAAAGAGGGTATCATGTGGTTGAGTTCTATAGTAGAGTGGACGGTAAATTTTATGTGTCCCTGGATTTGAATAAAGTATGTGACCTTTGATGGGATTTTCGGCTATATTCCCTTTTACGGCCTTCTTGGACCTACCTTTTGCATTACTATGCATTATGCTCGACAATTTGGCTTAGGCAAGAGATTGTGTACATTTAATTGAACTTTGGAAGGGGTGATTTGATTGATGCTTTCATTATAGGTTACCACTATATTACTTGCTATAGTAGATATAGATGCCCTCACTGCTCTAATCCGTTAACTAGAAGTTTGATTAACTATAAAAATCCTTATAGATATGGCCTACACATTCTGCCTCACCCCTTTAACTGTGGTCTCTAGTCTAGTCAATCAACTCTCTAAATTGGTAGGAGCATTGGAGGGAGGTTGTGGTAGAGCACGAGAAGTAGAAGTTCCTAAGTCTCCATACCTATTGAACCCATGTGCCTTAAATGGTGCTAGCATATGCTGACAGTTGGAGCTCTCCGAGGGTGACTACTGTGGCCATACAGAGCATATGGGACTAAACCCTATATAATAGGACTGAGGGTTTGAGTGATTGAAGCCAATGGGTGATTGGGCCTATCTCATAGGTGAATAAGATTCTAATGTAGGATCCATTATATGTCAATATGTATAAGGTGTAGAGTAATCATCTGGTATAGCATTTGCAAGCTATTTAGGTACTTATAGGGGAGAATGGTCATCAAGTGTAGGGTATGGCTATTGATCACCACCCCTAGTTGCCCCTCGAGGCCTACGAATCTTGAATCTTCAATCATACTCCTCTATTAATAGTAACCTATAACCCCTAGGTTGAAGGTGTTGGATCATCCTTATATCAACAACCATGTCAAAATCCACAAAATGCTTTCCTTTACCGATAGTCCTAACTCAACCATTTTAGCTTTAGGGACTCTAAGGGATATCAACAGTCTGGTAATTATATCTCCTAGAACAACTATAGTACTTGGGGTCTGGATCACTCTTTTGATGTTCTGTAAGATCTAATATGAAATGTTAAGGCGATGACCCTAAACCATACCCCAAAGACTCCATATGTCAGTAACATTTAGGGATCTAGGGCTCTTTGACCTACCCATTTATGAATATAAGATGACCCTCTATAGGTACCTCAACACCTGAGAAATTATCATCGTGGCTTTCGCCGTCGTGGGATCATATAGAGTATTTGGCCTAACAATAGTGACCCACTAATCATCCCTTACTATCCTCTCTAGGATTAACACATCTTCACCAATATTAAGATTGAAAGCCTCAGGCACCATGGCACAAGATATGCTAGAGGTGTAATGTATAACCCTGAATGAAACCACCCTAGGTGCCTTGTTAGGATGTTGAAAACCTCAAAACTTAAAGGTCGTTAAGAATAAGCGAACCACTTCAGGATATGTAAGGAATGTAGGAACGAAAAAATCTAACCATCCCACTCGTACGAGGTAATACTGTGCATCTTCCTAAATACCTAAGGTCTCCAAGAAACCCTAGCTCACAAAATGACTGGTCTGATACTGTACATTATATAGGGCTTTATATCGAGCAACCTGAATCTCTATCATCTATTAAGGCACTTAATTTCTAGAAGAGGCTGCGGCTGTGGGGGCTCTATCTGATAAGGCATCTGTATACTTCAAAAGGAAAAAATTAACATGCTTACAGTAGCATCATCTGACATATAATTAGGAAAATGTATTTAAATTAAATGTATTTGAAACATTAAGATCTTCGAAGAATGGCATATTCCCTAGTAATAGAATTAATATCCACATATTTTGCTATTATTTACTGGCAATAGATAATTTCAAATTGCCAAAAGATGAAATTTTTTATTATCAATACTAAAGGTTAATTAGCTGTCTAAATTTAAAAAATTGATTCATTAACTTTTTTCTTTGAAATGAAAAGAAATGAAAGAACTTATTTTATTAATAATTAATTTGGATTACAAGATAAAATTTATATGTGATAAAAACTACATACTTTATGCATTCAAATTTGTGCAATAAAAACAATTACAAAATTGCATGTTTATATTATACACATATACAAAATAATTAATCATAACGACAATTGGGCAACATAATGGCTAACATCAAAAATCATCCTGTATAAAAAAATGTATACACACCCTTAATCAACACACATATATTATATATCACAAGCCAACACAATAAATATCATCCTTAATTTCTAACTCGAATCAGCATATCGGTAACTAAAACAATATATTTACAAACAACTCAAAATGTTAAATGAATATAATTAGTTAACTATATAATGCTTAATTTTTGACCAACCAATTCATTAGCTAAGAAAACTTAAACACAAATTGGTCATGCAAATTGAAAACAACTATTAAAAATTGATTTAAATGCATAAACATAGATCATTTAAACTATAAATTTGGTTAGCATTAACTATATAAAATTGGTCTAGATGTCCAAATTGATAATCATAAAATTCTTGACTAATATACACATTATTTTTGCATAAACAATAATATTAATAATTTCAATTAAAATAATCAAACTGGTAAAAGAGCAATCAAATACTAATTTAGCAATAACATATTTGAAATAAACAGATAGAAAAACATTAGTAATTAGAAAAAATAATAAAAAAGTAAGCAAGCTAGTCAAACAATTCTATAATGTTTCCTAAGGTTACCAAGGCTACTCTTGATTTTTCCCATTTTTTATTTTTTCTACTGCCATTGTTTCCTTTTCATCCTCTTTCTTTTTATTTGGCTTTTTTTTTATCTTTTTTTTAAGGTTATGTTCTACTATTGCTCTTATAGGGCTTGTCTTACTCCTCATGATTTATTTTCTCTTATATGTTTTCTACCCTATAAGCTAGACAAACAACACATAAATCCTACCATAACTATCAAGGGAATGTTCTCAGCAAATAAATAAGCAAACCAGTAGGAAAAAAAGGAAAAAAATGAAAGTAAATAGATGCATAATATGTTAGAGAGTATGCCCTAGAGCCCATGTAAAAGGGATGTATTTCATATGTATGAATTCATATTCTTAATAAAGGGCATCATTTATTTATTAATGCTATGTTTAAATGCATGAGTTTGTAAATCTTAAATTAATAAATGAAGTCCTTGATATTATAAACACAGTGCAAAGGCAATCATGAAAGTGTTCATGATATAAGATGTTTATTGCATGCAAATGCATTAATATCTAAATATCCCTAGTCATAGAATTAACAAGATATGACATTGTTAATTCAGACAGACTAGTACATGTTATGCTTCTTGAATGGTTCAAGCAATGGTTCTTATATCTGTGATTATGGAAGATAATCAAAGCTAACATGTGGATACTTGTTAGAAGAACAAGTTCATTAGAGACATGCAAAGGGAATCCTCACATGGATATTAAATCTATATCAGTGAGGAATCTCTTCATAGTGATTGTGCAAGTATCCTTAGACTTGAGATTACCAAAGTTATCTTAAGTTGCAAGTGGTATACTTTGACTCCATAACTGATTACTTCTAACTGGGGGTGAACATAGTTAGGAGGTTGAGTATATCATGACCTACTTGAAGATAGTTGAGTGATTAACAAAGGATTCACCATCCCAGATTTATTAAGGGGAGTTATCTCGCTTGATTCTATAATTACCTTGTTCAGAGAATCTTTGGCCAGAGTAATATGCCAAGATAGATAGGGATCCATGAAGGGTATTTTGGGAACAATGGTTAAATTAATAGAACATACATAATTAGATTTATATGAGTTGATAGAAATCCATACTCAGAATCTAATTGAGATAAGAGTGGTGAAAGGAGTAATTGCACTGTAACTGTTTCTATGGAAGGGTATAGTCAAACCACTTGACTTTCCTGACATTTGGGTAGTCATGATGCCTAGCTAGAGGCCAATCATGACTTGTATAATAGTGTATCATAAATATCAATAGGGATTGATAAAATAATTTAAAGAAGTTTAAATCATATGAGTTTTGAATAGAACTCACAATTACATATTATACTGCCAATATGGATAGGAACCCAATAGGTCACACACATATAGAGAAAAGGATAAAATGGTAAAATTTCAAGGATAATAATCTTTGATATTATTATGTCAATAGAGAAGTGAATAAGAGAATAATTAATTAAAGAGTTTAATTAATTATGATTAAGTAAAATTGTTCGTAGAATTTTTTAGAAATATTCTGTAAAATGGACCTACTTGAAATATTGTATTTCATAATTAATTATTATTGGACTACAAGTGTTATAGGGCTGATATGATAATTAATAGATCCATTGGAGACAATAATAGAGGCCCAGAAAATTGAGTTTTGCGCAGAAACCCTCTAGAGGAAGGGTTTCACTCAAACTTCAGATATAAGGGCTTAGAGGCCTAATTCTTTGACCAAAATAAATTATATATATATTTCATAAGTGTTATGAAGCCTACATATTTAATTTGGATGGATTTGGAATTCATTTGGGTGATTAAATCAAAGTGTATGCATAAAGGGCCTAGTTTGTGGGTTTTGTGCATAGTCTTTTATGAAAGGATTTAAATTGGATTTAATTGAGTCCAAATAAATTATTAATAATTCCAGAAGCCCATTAATATTTCTCCAGCAATTTTAAAGAGCCCAATCCCATTATGAAGTTGAATTTTTAACCTAACTATAAAAATCCAAGTGATAGGGATTTTAGGGTTAAATGAACAATTAAGAGAAAAGAAGTTCTCTGACTCTCTCAACCCTAGCCGCCACCCCCCTTGCTAGCATCAAGGGATTTCAGCCAACCCTTGTATTCCTCCATTGTTGGTTCATTCAATCCTTTTCTAGTGTGGATTACTAATTGGAGGTGTTCAATTTTGGACACTGTGGTTTGCGACAACCCAGTGAAAAGGAAAATCAACTGTTCAACAAAAATCAAAGGTGATTTTTCTTATTCTCGTTAATATATATATTGTAAATTCATGGTAAGATCAAATCTATTGGTTAAAAATTTAAAGTTTCGCTTATGTATGAGATGCATGTAACCGATAATTCCCAACATAATAAACCTAAACTTAATGAGAAAAGATGATTAATGGCATATATTTACAATGCTATGAAATGAAAAAAAAACATAAAATTTAAACAAAACAAAAAGCATACCTTATGTTTTAATGGTGAAATAATAAAAAAGAAAGAAAACTTGTAGATATCAACACCTCCAGAAGCACACTTCAAGTATGATTCCAATGAGACCAAAGGAGAGCAAATTAGAGTTTGGAAGAATAAGAAATGAGAGAAAGAGAATCTTAAAAATGACTATGGCATTCAGAAGTGGAGAAAGAATGATGAGAAGAGAAAGAAGGCTCTCAAAAGGTAGTTTTTAAGTACATCATGGATAGAGTTCTTGAGTCACCTGGCGAGTCAAGAACCAAAGGCATGTCTAGTAAACAAATTGAGGTAGTCTAACTTAAGTGAGCGAGTCATGGACAATTGATCTGTGAGCATTGAGATGACTCATGAAACTAGTTTGTGAGTTAGGGTAAATGGTCAAAAGGGACTCTGATGGTCACAGAAACCGAAGAGATGTAATAAATTACCATAAATACCTAATTAATATAGATAACCTACATTAAACAAATTAATCAATTTAATCAATTTATATTTAAATTAGCTTAACGTTTTTTGTCACTTTCTTTCTTTTTTTCCTTTTTTTTATTAATGGCATCTTTATTAAAATTAACAATTACAAATTCTAGATCAATTAATTTTTCACAAAGATAACATTTTATTAACTCCTTGAATAAGTTTTTAAAGCTTTTGGAATAATTATGAATCTACCCCTGTAAAACCAAGAACAATTAAAAGCAAAAATAAGAGATAATCATGCAAATGCATGTTCCATGCAAAAGGAAATGTATCACCCATGTGATTTTAAGGATGACTCATGGTACAGGAGAGTGAGCCTATAAATATCCTTGATCCTTCTTTTAGTCTTCAATTGTTTGCATGTGATCTCCTTTGCCTTAGTTGAGTGCTTTTCTTCACAAACTTATCTATTTAATGCTTTATCTGCCCTTATTACTTATTTCTAATATTATTATTTTACACATGACACATCATTTTTTCATTTTCCATTTATTTTCTAATTATTCATTATTATTATTACTATTATTTCCATTTTTAAGGCCATCCACGATGGGAACTTTCGACACCAAGGTACATAGGTTACTAGATGCCTCCAAAACCTATGAAGACCTAATTCTGGCCTCATTTTTTGGTCTAAAATTTTTATGAAGTGTGCATCATGACAATGATCTTTTATTGGCATCTGCTCGATATTGGGACCCCTAATTTCATATTTTTAGATTCACTCACCAAGAGTTATACCCTCTGACTGAAGAGTTTATCGAGATTATCGGTGCGTCTTTCCATTCAGGAACCCTACCTTATACTCCAAACTATGTGTCTGATAATCTAAGAGATGTGATTCAAACTCTAGGAATTTTGCCTTTCGTCGTTATTAAATTGATGCCTCAACTAGGACCCATCCCTCTTAAACCTTTGCTTGATGTATTGGATAGTTTCTTTGACATACCCACCTTTTGATTTGGCATTATGCTACTAATCTACTTCTCTCTATACTTAATAGTGGACTTAAGAAACCCATTTGGTAACTGTTGATTGATTGACATCATCGATGGCATACGCAATGGCCTGACCCTTTTCCTTGTTATCTTGGTTGAAACCATCCTTAGCATAGACACTGTCCATTTTGATTCTATTGTAACTTTCACAAGGAGTCCTCTATTGCTTTAGCCACTAACATTGTTTTAAAGGTAGTGCATCTCTCATGGGTTTTCACACTAGATTTTCTTAACTGGTGATGCATCCTTTCAAATTTTTATGAAACCCTATGCCTTATGTTTTCTTGGGGTGAATCCAGTTCAACCCATTGTCTTTTCTTTTCCTTCTTTATTTCATCATTATTTTTTATTTTTTATCATTTTATCATTTTCATTTTTTCCATTTCTTTTTCCATTTTATTTTTTCATTCATTTTAATTTTTTCCATATATAGTTGTAGGAGAAATTGAGGATACTCGAGGAACCTCCTCCTAGAGTAATTAACACATACTTTTTAAGGCATCTTTCTCTCAGAAGAAGGGCTTACAACTTTAACTCATCATAAGAAGGCTCTGTGTGGCTGGCAACAGTAAATGATAATGACATTAGCTTTTTATGCATATAGCTAATACTTGGTTATGTGACTCAGGATGGCTAGTCTAGTTATGTTCCATTATGTGGCTTACATAAGGCCACTTTTTGTGTAGTTTCTCATTACACTCATCAATTCAGGGAGTGACAGGGTATTGTAAGGTGCCCACAATCATTTCAAAAAGGTACACTATTAGTTGCCTTTTATTTGGGCTACCATCACTTGTGGGCTCAACTATTGTCAAAGTTGACATCCAGAGCCCAGCTAACTATGACTTTACCACCTCTATTACATACAAAAGATGGTTATCCAGTCCCACAATTGATAATCGAGCATATTGGCTGAAACAAAGCTCGGGCAAAAGCAATAGAGGATGATCTCTTGACTCAAATGTGTAGTGTAGGGAATTATGCACCATTTGTTTTCATAGAATTAGATAACTCAAAAATATGTATAATAAAATTGCTTTTATTTATACGTACAAACTTGTATTACCTGTTCTAATAGCATAATTTCACTACATATGATCACTATTTTAACATTAGAATTGTAAGTACAAACTTTGCTCATTTATAGGACCAAACTTTGAAAGCATCTCTCCCTTGTTACCAATAAACCCTCTAAGTTATTTTTGATTGGACATTTTCATTATACCTTTAATTTTTGCCCAAGATGCCTTTTTTTCATCTTTATGAGGGGCCTAATTTTAGCAAGGCAATTGTTTATCAATTTTTAACCTATAGGGATACTTTTTTCTTTTTCTCTTTTATTTTTATTTATTATTTTTTAATTCTAGCCATGGAACCTTTTTAGCTTGTCGATGTTGATCAACTCTTTAAACTCATTCCCATCACTATCACTAAGTATTGGATTATCTTTGGATAATATTTTCTTCAACATAAATGGCCCTTCCCACATTAGCCTAAACTTGCCTTTAATGTCAGGTAGGCCTATTCTGATTTGATTGAGCACCAGGTCTCCTTCATTTAGGGGATGCATTATGATCTTTTTTCCAAAATACTTTGCTTGTAAGGAACCTAAAATAGGCCCTATTAGAATTCAAGGGCAATTTTACGTTATTAAAATATAATTAAACATTATTGGATGAATTATTATGTTTTTCTCGACCTTTCGACACTCTTTTGACTATATCTCGAGTTATAGAGCACAAAATTATATGATTAAAATTGGGTTTGAAAATATACATCCATACTAAGATTTCATATGAAGAAACCAAGTTCGAAATATGTCTTTAACTAGGCTATATTTAAGCATAAATTTCATAATAGTTTGCAGCCTAGTCACTCTAAATAGACCTCAGTATTTCGTAAATATCTTAAAATATACAAATTCTATGGAGATAATTCTTGACGTTTTAGAAACTAGAAACATATTGTAATAAGTTTGTAGAAGATAACATTTGCTAAAATTGGCTTTTGGAAGGTCAAAAATTACATACAAGTCGAATTCAAAAAACTGCCTATGATAGAGGATACAATAGTCAAGTGATAATATAGTTTGAAGGCTAATTTAAAAGAGGATGAAAATTTAGGGGTCAATTTGTTAATAAGAAACTTGAAGGGTAAATTATGAAAAAGTGATATAAAGGAGAAGCTGATTTAAGAAAAGAAAAAAAATGAGTGGAACATTGTGTGACATGCAAATAAATGAGAGAAATTTATGTAACATGTAATTAATTAGAGGATTAAAAGAGATATTTGTGTGGAACATGCTGATGTCATTTTCCACTTAAGTCACCATGCAAGCATTGTTTTTAGGAGTATATATAGTGGGTTGGTCGGCCACACCAAGGAAAAATATGATTTCTCCTTTTATCTTCCTCATTTTTACTCATCTTTCATCTTTCTCTAAAAGTCTTACATTTTATCTCTATAATTTTCAAGAGGAAATCCTGCTGCATGTTATTTGAATTATAAGTTTTTGAAGGATATTTGTAAGGGTTTAATGCAAGAGTACATGGATGTATGAAGAATTGGAAGGGATTTAGGACAAAAAGCAATGAAATGGTGAAAAGATTGAAGGATTGATTTAAAGTTACAAAAACAGGTTTGGGAACTTAATCTTCTTGCATGTGTTTTTCCTTGAGTGAAATATGTGATTACGTTGTGACATGGTTGCATTTTTACAAGTAAATTGAAGTAAAACATCAATCTTTTATGTTTAAATGGACATGCATGTAAGTTTTAAAATTCTGGGTTTGGGTTCACTTGACCTAGTTGCATTCTTTTGGTAATATTTTGAGTTATAGAAAAGATAATTAAATGATCCTAATTGGTTTTTAAAACAGAGTTCCAGAAAAAGATTTCATAAGAAGAAATCAGATTCTAATCCTGCTTTTAAATGGGTCATAACCTAGCTTGAAAATCGGATAAATGTACATTCCCGTCCTCATGAATAGTCCTCAGTATTTGGACAATATCTTTCAATCTAGAAGTGATATTGAGATTATTCTTAATGTTATGAAAACTAGAAACATATGATAACAAAATTGTAGAAGTAACCTAGCTTTAATTCTGCTTCTAAATAATTTCTATGATTTATTGAAATTTAGGTGAACTGTAAATTCAGATTCTGGAACAGTTTGTAGAAAAATTGAGATTTCTATGTGTAAAATGATCATAATGGCATGAGGTTAATTCCTATACAAAATAACTCCTAAATGAACGTTTTATATGAAGGAAGTATGACCTAAAAATGTATACAAGCATGTCAAATATTTACTTGAAAATTTGTGGGGATTGAATGTACTATTAGGGGACAGACCATAGTAAATTGGGTATATCCTTTTTTAGATTTGTTAAAATTCTACAAAGTAAAATTATGGTAAAACTAGAGACATTAAATTATAACTTTTATGGAGAAATGTTGGTCTAAATCCCTCTTAATTTTATGCTATGAATTTTTGTAAGTGACAGCCAACACTGTTTTGGTTCTATGAACAGCCTATAGTTTTTCTCAAATATCTCAAGCTATAGATAAGATATTAATGTGAATTTTGATGATTTGGAAACTAGACACATAGGGGAATAAGATTGTAGAAGCTAATTTGGCCTAAAAAGTACGTTTTCCAAATCATATATGGCTCACAAGTTGGATCCAGAATGCTGCCCTGTGCAGAATTTTAATGTGTCTTACATTATGGTTTTTCTTATATAGTTAAGTTAAATATGTGTCTATATGAATAAACAATGAATTGGATATGGCATGTGATATGATTATTAACAAAGGTCTATATATATATATATAAATATTCATATATGTACATAGGTAAAGATATATGATAAAGATATCAAATATTTATATGTGATCAAACTTATGTACATGGTTGTTATGTGCAATTATGCTTTCATGTACATATTTTTAATAATGGAGTAAATGTTTATTTGATGCATGCATGTATACTATGAAGTTAAGAAATGTTTAAATATGATAAATGAAGGTTTTTAATGTACGACTATCATATGATTACATGAATGTAATATACATAAATGTATATATATGTAAACGTCTAAATGATTATACATGATTTTTATTGATCTCTTGAAGATTACTATGATACTTATAGTTTGAAATGTCAATTTTACTTGTATAAAGAAGTAATATGATTTGTAGAATATATATGTATATATAAACATATATATATATATATATATATATATATATATATATATATATACATAGTATGATCTTACATGATTGGGTTCGAAAGATGTTTAGAGTAATGATTTAGAGAATATGTTTAAAGTGAAATGCATGAATATGTCTTTGCTTAATTGAAATGACATGATTAAGCATTTGTGATGTCACATGTTAGCATGCTAAAATACAGATCTATAGAGCAATAGGCTCAATTATAGAAATCTTATTAAAGTATATAATGACAATGATACATGTGACTATGTATACAAGTGTATGTATTAAAGAAGGAGTATCTTGTCATGTGATTGTTACATGAGGAAATTGTATAAATTATTTTATGAATTATGCATATATGTTTATGCACTAGAGAAGATATATATTTGTACATGATTATGCATAGGTGCAAACAGTATAATATAGGTACAATCTTGTTATACGAAATAGTTACATGATTGAATAAGATTACAAGCACAGAATAGTAATACCCAATAGTGAGCATGTTCAAAGGTTTACATAAAGTTATGCATATACATGTATATGATATATTGCTCATAGTTATAAAGGAATATATATATAGAAACCTATATGTATATGATGAATAGAGCAAAGTAAAGAATAACAGTGCTTAATAGCCATACATGAGCATGTACATGATTATTTTATTCATAGTTATACAAGGGTATATATTTGCATATACGAATATGATTGAATAGAGTAAAAGTAAACTAAAGAAAGATAAAGTGAGATATTATATTTGCCTGCTACTAGAGTTCAATTGTGGATAGATAGGCGCCTATAGGGAAAATTACAGTTGCCATAGTTTGGCCCAATTGGGTCTAAAGTATGTTTGGATCATGAACAGCCCCATTTGGGTTGTTAGGCGGCCCCATTTGGGTCTGCTTGACCAGTCTAAAGTATAATTTGGCCCCGTTTGGGTCTATAGATCCGATATCTTCAGATATCCCCCATTTTGATACTGAAGTGTATCGATAGTTCCCGTTATCCACTGATAGAACTAAGGCAGGCTATACTATAAGTACATTACAGACATTAACGTATAAAGTATTAAGCAAGCATCATATAAAAGTTAAGGATATTGATTGATTACATGTCTGACATGATTTGCTTGTATTATTTCATAAGTTTAAATAAATAGAGGTTACCAAGTAACACATGATATGTATGCTATTTATAGTTGGTTCCAAATGTTCAAAATTGCTTAAATTAGTTAAATGCATGAAGAATTCTCAGTCAATATACAATACTAGCATACTAAGTTAACTGTTAAGTTTTTTTTAAATGTTTTTATTTTTCACTACGTGAGGTTGATAAATTTGTCAAGATTTTCTAATCCATTGAGTACCTGTTAAATAAATGTATATGTATAAAGTGTGTTGAGCGTGATTACTGATGAAGTAATGTTAATATCGAAATGCTTTATAATATATATATATATATATATATATAAGGTAAAGATATAATAGTTTAATAAAAATAGTAAGTATTCAAACGAATGAGAAATATGGCATTTTACACATGGATTATATTATACAAAAGTACAAGGAATATAATTTATCTAAATACAGTACCATGCTTCTAAGATAGTTAAGTATATCAAAGTGATCACTAAAATCAAAATGTGGGAACTCATAAAGTATAGATGATGTATATATAAATGTTTGTAAATAAGTGATAGAAATATGGCATAGTTATTAAAATGTTTGGCAATTGATATTAATACATGAATAATATAGTCATCAATGTTTGACAACTAATAATTCAAAGTAATAGATCAATAGTAACATATAGAAATTCAGAAAGTAAGCTTGATATTGGTTATAAGTATAGCAAAAGAGAATATAATTATGGGAGATTATTGTGAATATTGTTTATAATGATTGGTTTATTTGCTTTAAGATGTATATATATATGGGTTTTCATCTTGATGACCTTTAAAAAAGGGTTGTCCACATGTTTTTGTTCTCCACTAAGCTTTATAGCTTAGCACGGGTGTTTCATCTGTGTAGGTTGCAAGTAAGGATTTTTCCCTAGGATGATATCTGCAGCGGGATGGCCAATTAAAGAGAGAGATTGAAAGTATAGTCAAATGTTAAGTGCAATTTGATTACAAGATTCTTATTTACTTTGACAAGGATGTGATGTATAGATGATTTATAAAAGTAAATATTGTATTGCTTAAAGATACTCTTAAGTATGCAGTAAAGTTTTTCGAGCATAAGAACATGGTTAGCATGCTTAATGAAATATGATATAGTACTTATAGCTATGTATGGAATAAGGGTGCTACATTGCTAGCCTTTTCTGATAAACCTAGTTATGGTAATAGGCCCGTATTTATTCTTTATATAGTAAATTGAGCTGTAGTAATCTTTATCTAGCCCATTCCATTTCTAGAAGCTCAACGTCTAAGATAACTTGCAATAATTGATGCTCAATCTCCAGTGGCAAGATATCCTCTGTCCTATATACTAAAGAGAATGAGGTGACTCAAGTCGAAGTTCTAGCCATAGTTCTATACCTCCATAATGCGAAAGGTAACTTATCAGCCCAATCCTTGTAAGTTTGGATCATTTTAGCTAGAATCTTTTTAACATTCTTGTTGGAAGCTTCACTACTCCATTCGCCTGGGACGATATGGCAAAGACTTATGGTGTTGGACTTTATATTTCTTATGCATCCACTCAGTTTCCTTTAAAAAATGAGACCCATTATCAGATACAATATGGTGTGAAAGCTCATATCTGCAAATCAGATTCTTCTTCCTGAACTTTGCCATTTCTCTTGCACCTAAGTTTCGGTATGACTGTGCTTCTATCCATTTGGAGAAGTAATTGATAGCCACAATAATAAATCTATATCCATTTGATGTTGGCGGATTGATCATCCCTATGATGTATATACCATATGCGGTGAAAGGATATGGCTAGGTGAGATTACACAATTCTGACATAGGCATATGCCTTAGGTTAGCATACTATTGACACAGTTGCCATTCTTTCATATATTTAAAATAATATGTATCCATGGTAAGCTAGAAAACCCCTAATGCATTATTTTTCAAGCCAAAGCCAAACCATTTATATGGGTACTGCAAACTTTTGCATAAACCCCTTTTATAATCCTATTGGCTTTTTTTTTCATCTACACACATTAGTTGTATCCCATTAGATGACCTCTTATAAAGGATTTTATCAATGGTGATGAGTTGTGTAGATAACTTATATAACATTCTCTGATCCTTTTTTATGGCTTCCTCTAGAAACACTGACCTCTTAACTTAATTTCGAATATCAAAATACCAAGGCTTCCCATTATTGGTTTCAACATCCATCACTTACTATGTTTCATGACATGGCCTATCGAAATTAGAAATAAGTATAGGCTTTATTTTTACCCCTTCTGGATTATCCCATATTGACACTAGCATCACCAAAGCATCGACCAATTGATTTTCATCCTAGGGTATATATATGAATGCACAAACTTCAGACCGATCACCCAATGCTTTTAAACAATTTGCATAAGGCACCAGCTGCTCTTATTTCACTGTCTATTCTTCTTTTCCCTGAGAGACCACCAAGGATAAATCACCATAGATCTCAACACTCTTTGTCCCCAAGGCTAGAAAATCCTCAAGCCCAAATATGCATGCTTCATACTTAGCTTTATTATTGGTAGCTTTAAATCTGAGCTTTTCCGCCAAAGGTAATTGTTCCCCTTTAGGGGTGACCAGGATTACCCTACTCCTGCATCTTTATTGTTCATAGCTCAATCAAAGAACATTTGCCATCCTTGGGTTACTATGGCTATGTTTTTTTCATCAGAAAACTTATAAGATATCTTTTCTCCTTCTAACAGCTGACTTGCTAGGAATTTTGCAACAACCCTTCCCTTGATCGTTTTTTAGGTTATATACTCAACATGTAATTCTTGTAAGAGGATCAACCATCTTCCCATTTTTCCCAAGAATGATGATGCTTCTTACAAATATTTATGAGGATTTTGTTTAGCTACTACTTATACTTTATACGAGTGAAAATAGTGTCTTAACTTCTCAGAGGCCCAGATAACTAACAGGCAGATTTTCTCTACTTTCACATACTTGATCTCATATGGCAAAAAATTCAGATAATATACTTCATATTACACCCAAAATCATTCTTTTAAGCCATCATATACCTCATTGAACTATTTTTTATGGCCAGGTAAAAGATTAGAGGTTTCCCAATCTTAGCCGGCCTTAACACTGGTGGGTGCAAAAGATACTTCTTGATGGTATCAAAAGCCATCGACAATCCTCGTTTCATATCACTTGTTGATCTTTCTAAAGTAATTTGAAGATGGGCTCAAAAATTAAAGTCAGCCTAGTAATGAACCTACCATTATATTGCAGTTTCCCCAAAAACCCTCGAACTTCTTTTTCTTTCTACGGCATAGGCATTTCTCTGATGGCCCTTACTTTATCAAGACCTATTTTTATTCCCCTTTGGCTCACTATATGTCCTAGGAGCTTTTTGAAAGTGACTTTGAAAATAACTTTTTAGGGTTGAGATAAAGGTTGTGTCCATCAATCCTATGAAAGAATTTCTCTAGGGTTACAAAATGATCTTCATAGGTAACCGATTTAATCAATATGTCATCCACGTACACCTCCACCTCTTTTTGAATCAGATAATCAAGAACCTTCATGGCCATTCTTTGGTAAGTAACCTCTGCATTCTTTAGTCCAAATGACATGACCCGATAAGCATACATACCCTATTTAGTGATGAATGTTGCCTTGATGCTATGTATAATTTTGTTATAATCTGGTTATACCTAGCATATCCATCACCAAAGCTATACATATCACAAGTAGTTGCACTATCTACCAAAATATCTATGTTAAGAAGCGAGAAATTATCCTCCCGATACGCCTTGTTTATGTCCTTATAATCCATATAAACTTAAACTCTCCCATCAATCTTGGCTATCAAAACCACATTTGCCAACTAGGTAGGGTACTGGATCTCTATAAGGAACTTGGCTTTTATTTGCTTCTGTATGTCCTTTTTAACCTTTTTTGCCCATTCTGGCCTAAGCCTCTAAAGCTTTTGCTTGATGGGTTTATATCTAGATAAGTAAGAATAGCATGTTCAGCGATTGCATAATCAATTCTAGGCATACCATTGTAAATCTAGGCAAAGACTCTTTCATATTTTTTTAACATTCTCTTAAATTCTTTTCCTTATTAAGGCTAATATTATTTGCTATTAAAATTTCTTTTGGATTTTTAAGAGTACCAAGATTGAATGGAGTTGTATTTGTTGAATTAATATCAACTACGGATGCTTTATGATCACAATCATGCGAAATGAAATCATGCAAAACATCACACAAGTAAGCAAAGTTGTTTAGGATGCATCTTGGTTTTTCATCCAAATATCTTAATGCAGCACCCACTATACATATACCCTATTTAACACACAAATTAAATACTATTAATCATGCTTATACAAAATATTCGCTTAACCATCATATTACCATTAATCATGTCATACTATTTCATATACCTATGTACGTGCTACAAGTCTATTCCTGTTTATCATTTCATACTTAATATCATGCATACTTTACTATATGAACCTACTTTATGCATATCACATGCACACATACTCTTTCTTAGCTTTACTACTAGTGAGTTACAATACTTCACATAGGTTAGATACATTTTTATAAGATAACTTGCCATAATACAAAACTTATGATAATAGTAATACAAAAAAAACATCCTACATCAAGATTTAACAGTTGGTAGTTGGCCCTTCCTGATGTAGAGATCGTCCCTTAGCAAAAGTCTTGATAACTGAACCTACACGGATAAATAACCCATGCTAAGCTATAAAGCTTAGTGGGGAATATCTATAGATGGATGACCACTCACAACGGTCATCAAAAATACATATACAATATATATATATATATATATATATATATATATATATATATATATATATATATATATATATAACATGTCAATAATAACAAATACTTTAAAGCTTAAAGCATATCCTCATGTACATAAACATTATACCCAAGAGAGTAACAAATATTCCCATTTTCATAATTCATATAGATGGCAATTTCTCATGTGAACATATGGACAAACCAACAATATGATCCACAGTAACGATCTTTAGTAAGATAAAATTTAACTGATTAATTATGATCATTACTATAAATAAAGTTTAGGCTGCCTTAGTTTTATCAGTGGATAACAGGAACTATCGATACACTTTGGTATCAAAATGGGGAGTATCCGAAGATATTGGATCTATAAACCCAAATGGGGCCAAATTATGTTTTAGACCAATCAAGCAGACCCAAACGGGGTTGCCTAACAACCCAAATGGGGCTGTTCATGATCCAAACGGGATCAAACATACTTTAGACCCAATTGGGCCAAACTATGGCAGCTGTAATTTTCCCTATAGGCGCTTATCTATCCACATCTGAACTCTATTGCAGACAAAACTATATTCATGTTCAATTCACATATCAAGACTATATTTATAGTATACTATTTGCACATATACAAAGTCTTGTAAAACTATAAGTTCTTTGGTGCATAGATAGATATATGCACATTTCATATAACAAGTTATACATCTAGCTCATCCAATCTATGTGACTATAAAATTTTCATCATGACATATAGGCATGACATATAATTATCACATCATATACTTGAACATGTTCTCATTAAGCATCTCACATGTTTATAGTCATGCTAAAACATTTTCTATCTCATAGGGCAATTACATACTCATACACTCATATACATAATCATAAAGGTACATACCTGTAGGTACATTTGCATATAGTAGGCTTATTCTTATAAGCATGTTTATCAATATGTATACCTTTATCATTATTCAAATCATGTGCTATACATATATCGACATGTTTCCATATGGGCATATACATATGACATGGTCATACTATTATATTCCCTATTTCATAGCATAGGTACATGTCAAAATATGCACTTTCGCATCATAGGATTACATATGTATACATAAATTTTGCATATGACAATTATGTACAAATCTATTTTCATATATAGGTTAGATTTTTTTATCACTAATCTTTATCTATGTACACATATGAATGTATATGTATGCATATGATCCTTCATTGATAGTCATATTACATGCTCTATTAAAATTTATTTTTCAATCACATAAACACCTATTTATCTCAATTAATTAAATATCATAAGATAAAGTATAGCAAAAATCTACATAGGGTAGCATTCTAGACTCGAATTGTGAGCCACATTTGAAATTCAAGATGTCATTTTTAGGAAAAATAATCTCTAAAATCCTATTCCCCTATGTGTATAATTTCCATAGCATCAAAATTCACCTTATTATCCGACCTATAGCTCGAGATATTTGGAAAATACTATAGGCTATTCATAGAACCAAAATAGTGTGTGCTATCACTTAGAAAAATTCATAACGTAAAATTAAGAGAGATTTAGACAAAAATTTCTTCATCAAAGTTATACTTTTATGTCTCTAGTTTTACCATAATTTTATTTTGTAGCATTTTAACAACTCTACAAAAAGTTATGCCCATTTTGTGAACTCTATTTCTATGAGTAGTCTAGAGGACTAGTCTGGATTCAACTCTAAATTCCATATACATAGAGACAGATTTAATCTTAGGTTTCTCCTTAAGAATTGTAGATACAGAAGTATGTTTTCTATATAAATTAACTTTGCATCATTTTGATCATTTTACACAAAGTTATCTCAATTTAGTCACCAGTTATTCTAGAATTTACATTAACAGTTCACCTGATTTTTCAATAAATTATAGAAATTAGTTGGAGGCATAATCAAAGCCTGGTCCCTTCTACAATTTTGTATTTTTATGTCTCATTTAACTATAAAATTTTGAATGAATTCATTTTGAGGTCTCTAACTCAATTTACACTAGAATTTCCATTACTAGGTCAAAGGAAACCTATTAAGGTTTCAAATGCAATTTTACCTCACATTCTCAACAAATCATTCAAAACTCAAGTCCAACTCATCATGTTCCAGCAGATAATTACGTAACATGAAGATTCCTAAATTCCCATACCTTGGCCGAAAAACCCTATGTCTTCAACCCCTTGCAATTTCCTTTCCTTTACTCTTTCTACCCTCCTCTTCTCCTTCATAAACATAATCATCATTCAATTAAAAATTTCCAGCACCTTATTCAACAATTACCTCCACCAAAATGAGTAAAATAAGAAGAAATTAAGATGATTAATTACCTTTAATTTGTTGCACATATACTTCTTGATTAAATCTCATGCATGCAAGGATTAGGAAGAGAGAATTGAGAGATGAGAGAATAAGCAAAATTTGAAATTCTCCTCCCTATGCTGTCCCACTCTCATCTCCAACCAACCATTGCATTTCTCTCTCCCACATGCAAGAGTTAAGCCTTTATAAAGGGGTGAAAAAGTTCTCTTTTGGTCCCCCTAAAAATTACATGTCTCACACTTACCTATTTATTCTTTGCATGTTAATCTTTAACCCCTTCTTTTAATTCTTTTCATACATTGACCTATCAATTAATTCCACCTTTTAAATTGACCTCTCAATATATGCTTCTATCAACATTTGACCCCCTAAATTTTCGAAATTACTAATTTACCCCAAATTAATATTTTTTTACTTCGATTGCACCTTCAATTAATATTGAACCATACTCTGAAATTTTATTTTCATGCAATTAACATAATAACATGATAATTTACCCCCTTGACCCATAATTATACAAAATTCTCATTTAATTTAATCTTAATCAAATAAAAATCCCATTCAAAAAAATATACAAATTAAATTAGGGTTATGTTAGGGGCCTTACACTTAAGGTTTCCATCTAGCATCTTATCTGGCTATGAATGTGGATTGAAAGGTCATAAAGCTAGGAAAAATCTCCTCTAAGTTGGGTTTTCTATCTTGTGGGGATTATAGATTTTGTTGGAATCCTGATGGTTGATAAAGCTTGATTTTGGTATAGTTAATGGTTGTTATTCTGAGGAGCTAGATTTTGATTATAGGGGGCCTTAGTTAAGGGTTAGATTTAGAAGGTTGGTTCCATTCTCTCCATGAAAAATTAGTATTATTTCTCTACCCCGAATTATAGGTATTACTATAAGGGTTCAAAGCATTCACTTCTTCTACTATGGGACCTAAGCCTTCCCCATTCTTAGTTTCAAGTGCTCCTTGTGTTCCTCTATACATTCCATTCCCTAAAGTAGACACATTTTGTATCTTTAGCTTAGTTATTTCCTTCAAATGCTTTTTTTTTCATCAACTCAATTTGTGCCTTAAGTATAGGTATCTCATCCATACTCTATACTTTTTTCATCTTTTGTATGGCCCTAAAGTTTTTCGATTGAGCATCATTTATTGCCATCTCATCAAGGAGTGGAAAAGCTTCTTCAGGGAACTTGTTCATGAAATTTCCATTAGACGCTGCATCTAGAAGAGATCCTATAGCTTGATTCACATCCATATAAAACATAGATATTAGTTGATGCATAGCAATTTCATGGTGTGGGCAACTCTTTAAAAGCATTCTAAATCTCTCCCAAGCCTTATGGAATAGTTCCTAATATAACTGATGGAAATTATGAATGATGTTTCTAATATTGGCTATTTTGGTGGGATTAAAGAATTGACATAAAAATGTTTCTTGTATTTGTTGCCATGATTGAATAGATTGACTTGGTAGCATTTGTAACCAATTCCTTGCCTTACCAATAAGAGTAAAAGGAAATAATTTCTGCTTAATTGCATTCGTGGACACATTTGGTATTTGCATGTGTCACTAATCTCTAAGAAAATATCTAATTGTTGAGCTAGATCCTCTACCTACAAACCCAAGAATTGATTCTTTTGAACCATGGTAATGTTATCAGGTTTTATCTCAAATTATTGATCATAAGGTATTCTAATGATTCTATGATTCTCATTACACCTAAGGATAACATAATCTCTAATTGTTCTAAGCCTAAACTTATTCCCTTGAGCTCAGTAATTCATGCCTTGCTCTTCTATCCTAGGTGATGGATCAATTGTAAGTGGATCAATACGAGCTAGGTCATCATCATTGAGAGGTGGGTCTATAGGTATCCTTTGATTATTCATGGTGGCTTATAATCTCATAATCCTATGAAATGTCCTCTCAATTTAAGGATCAATAGGTAAAATTGGATTGCCTCTTACAATAAACTATTGACACCTACAAAGAATAAATGAATAAATTAAATAAAAGAATAAAGAATAGAAAGAGAAGAAGAAAACACACAAAATCCACTTTAAAATCTAAAACAAATTAACAAATATCAATCTCCCCGATAACTGTGCCAAAAACTTAACCGGTGTCTAACAAATGTACTAGATTGGCTATTAATATAGGAAAATAATATTAAAACCCCTAAAATCGAACCCAAGTAAAATTGTGTAAGTGTAAAAGATTTAGGATGAAACTTATGTGTAAAGGAAGAAAGAAATCCCAAGTTGTACTGATGAAGAGATAACTAACAATCAAAACTTAAATAACTAAAGTGATAAAACTAATGCAATTAAATAGAAATTCAGAGAAACAAAAATAGACTTAAACAAGGCAAGTAATTAAAAGTTGGTAAAAATCAATATTAAAGATAACTTTTGCTAAAGGACTATCCATCTTAACTTATATTGCTATGACTTTATTAGAAAAGAAACACGAGTGATTATAAAGAAATCAGATGAAGAAAGAAATATATCTTGGTCAAAAATATCATTCTAATCATTAAATCTTCTTGTTAGAAATCATCCAATACTTAGTACAAAAATATGATTTTAAACTCCTAGATGTCTATTAAACTCTTTTTTCAAGCAAATTTAACTTCAACCTATTCTTAGTTTCACATTTCTTAATATCACTTTACTCTAACCAATGCATAATCATATATAACTTAGAAAATAATCATGTATCAATACAAGTAAACAAACCCAAGAACATGCATACAAATAGTCATACATAAATCAATCATCAACAATTTATAAAATAAGTTAACAATCAATTTAACAATAACCAAACATAAAAATTTGCCCAAAACTAAGAAATAATCAAATTTGCATTGTATTAAGCATAAACTAAGTCATTACAATAAAAATTAAGGATTCAAGTAACCTTTAGCAAAAGTAAAAAGAACTACACACACTTCATCTTAAAACTAAAGAAAAATTAATAAAAAGATGTAAAAACATAAAGTGGAGAAGCTCCCTCGATAACCTTTTACAAAAAATAAAAAAAATAGCTTCAAACTCTAAGTTATTGTTCCTTAAAACCTAAGAGAAAACTAATGTAAAAACTAAGCTAAATTTATAATTGAGTAGTTCTCCTTTGTTTTGGTGTCTTGTGCATCCTTTTATAGGCTTCAAAGAAGAAGTTTCTGCCTTTGTAAACTTCCTAAACCAAGTTGTAGAAGAATTTTGCTCAAAAAGGAAGTTTTCAATCGTTACTTTTCCTATCACACTTAAGAGAGTGGTAGGTGAGTGACTATCACATTTTATCACTCTGCCGAGTGATCTTTAGCTAGAAAGAAGAATTGCCTTATGGGTGAGTGAAATGTCCTATTTGGGTGATTGATTTCCACACTCAGGGGAATGTTTCATCACTCAGTCAAGTGATCCTCATCACTCAACTTAGTGATGAACTACTATCCCTCATGTTTCTCAAGCCAAATTTTTTAAATTTATGATTTTGCCCCTATACTTTCTTCATTGTTCAATTAAACCCTTTTTCTTTTCAATTTAGCCCTGAAAACACCAAAACTTACAATTAATCTCAAAACACATAAATTAACTATTTAAACATAAATTAACTAATTTAAACACATAAAAACACATTAAAAACATAGTATAATTCACAATTATCAACCTTCTATGCACATATCTCCATCAATATATAAAATGTTTTCTCCAGTATTTCCCCTTACCAAATCAAGTAATTCTAAAGGCGAAATAGTGGGTGACAACATTAGATTTACATAGGGCTTTCACTATTTTTTATCTATAAGAAGGTGGCTACCTAAGCAGATCCTACATAGAAATTTGAGATGGGGTTTTCCTGAATTGCTTAAGAATCAAGTCTTTTTCCTGATCCTTATCTGTAAGTGATGGTTAAGGATCCGCCGATCTCTTCACCTTCGGTACTACCATACCACTGCAAGTAATAAGTTCTACCTTCTATACATCTCCTTCATTTTTTAAATCCCATAAATCTAAAAGGGCAATATAACCCTCCTCTTCATCAAGTGATTCCCAATAGTTAACCATGATCATTTCTAACATGGGCTGTTCGCCTACATTCACCTATTTAGGATGAATGATGGCTAAATACTCATTACTATATAAATCACATAAGACTTAACATTCTGACAAACCCGACCCAATCATAGACACAAGAGGTGAAACAGTATTATAACTCCCTTTCTTTTTTTTCCCTTTTCTTTGGATTGATAATTTGTTTGCTATCAATGAGATCTCGTATCATATCCCTTAGGATTTTTTAATGCCTTATATGCTGGTGAAATATACAGTACTGATCAAGTCGACGGTTAGGCTTACTTTGGGTTAAGGCAGGCTTGACCTGCAAAGGTTGCAAGTTTCCCCTCCTTTATTAGCCGATCTAATGCCTAGGATAGGGATCTGCCTAAATTAGAAAAATGCCTCTGAGTATGTTTAGTAGTTGATACTTCAATTATTTTCCTTATATAAGTAGTAGTGCCACTAGTCTTTCCATTAGTAGCTCTTTGTGTTGGGTTTCGACAAGGGAAAAATAAAATAAAAATGAATGGATATATAAAACCCACAAGGAACCATGCGATCTAATTGACTCAATGAAGATAAAGGAACAATTACTAACCTCGTCAAGTGTAAAATCATCTTTTAGGTGTTGCCTCACACGAAATGAACAATCTCTATCTGTATCCACTCCCAAACACAATGAAAGAATTCGCCTGAAGTGCTAGCTCCCTTCTTTAGCGGCAAAGGTAACACATAAAAATGATTTTTTGCTTAACTCTCTTAAGAATAATGGCTCACTCTTTTTATATGAATATCGATACTTCAATTTTAACCGAATAGAACATGTTATAATCCTTTTGTCACACGATATCTTGCTTGAACATAAGTCATGGTCCATGTCAAACTTATATAGTTTAAACATATAATTTTTCGATCACTAAGTAGATTGATAACATCAAATGACATTGATTGCTCCATCACTTCATTTTAGCACAACCATACATTTCTCAGTCCTACTTATCTAGGGGCCTAATAGATATCTCACTCGTAAAAGAGGGATAAATTCCATCTTGATTAGTCACTATCCTCTGCATGATTCTTATCATGTCCAATCATAACCTTTATTATTATCCAATTAAATATAATGTCTAATTATGTCAAAATATAATGTTCCTCATACAGGATACTATGATAATCTCAGGTTTAAGGATCAATAACATAACTATTATGAGATCACTAATGAAATTAACCCATTTAGTATCACCATATATAATCATCCCATGATTATCAATCAAACTTGCATTAGTCTGTATTTATCATTATTCCTTTTAATGATAAATGACTAGAGATAACCAAAAAATAACATTGAATTGTTATTTATAAACATTATTATATTATAACTTACCAAAATATAATAACATGAAGAAAAGCCAATTTTATAATATGAAATGTGACATTACATAAGGAACCAAATATATGGCCTAGGACATAACCACTAACAATCTCTCACTTGCACTAGGCCTAATCATATAAGTATTTAATACCCAATGGCCTAGTATGATTATCATGTTTGGCTTGCGGGAGATCCTTTGTAAGTGGATCAGCAATGTTGTCATTTTTTAGTACTCTGCATATTTTGACATCTCCTCTTTCAATGATTTTACGAATGAGATGAAAGTGCCTGAGTATATGTTTGGATCTTTGATGGGATCAAAGCTTTTTAGCCTATGTTATAGAACCATTATTATCATAATAAAGGTCTATAGGATTTATGATACTAGGAACTACTCCTAGTTCAGTAATAAATTTCTTGATCCATATTGCTTCCTTAGCTGCATTCGATGTTGCTATATACACAGCTTTTATTGAAAAATCAGCGATAATGCTTTGTTTAGAACTTTTCCAACTAATAACACCTCTATTTAACAAAAACACATATCCTGACTATGATCTATAGTCATCTTTGTCATATTGGAAGCTTGCATCTGTGTAGCCATTTACTACTAGCTCATATTTTAGTCTTCCATACACCAATAATGCATCCTTAGTTCTTCTTAAGTACTTAAGGATATTCTTAACGGCTATCCAGTGACTTTCACTAGGATTCGATTGGTATTTACTCGTTATGCTCAATACATGTGAAATGTTCAGTCTAGTACATAACATGGCATACATGATAAATCCTATAGCTAAGGTATAAGAAATCATACTCATGTGGTCTTGCTCATCAGACGTGGTAGGACATTTAGTCTTGCTAAGAGTAATGCCATGAGACATTGACAAAAATCCTCTCTTAGAATTTTGCATGTTGGACCTATTCAGTATCTTATCTATATAAGTACTTTGACCTAGACTAATTATCCATTTAGATCTATCCCTATAGATCTTAATCACAATGATATAAGTAGCTTCGCCTAGATTTTTCATTGAAAAAGATTTACCTAACCAATCTTTGGTCTTTTGCAAGGAAGGGATATCATTCCCAATGAGTAATATGCCATCGACATACAAGACAATAAACGTTACTACACTCCCACTAACCTTTTTCGTACACATAAGGTTCATCTTCATTTTTAATCCATAAATGGATCTTTGCAGCTTGTATACCTTCCTGAAATTCTCAGGATGAACAAAACCTTTAGGTTGTGTTATATTCACATCCTCAAGTAAGTTTCCATTAAGAAATACTATTTTGACATCTATTTACCATATCTTATATTCATAATATGGAGCAATAACAATTAGGATTCTTATTGATTTAAGCATTATGACTGGTGAAAAAGTTTAATTATAGTCAATACCATGAGTTTGCTTGAAACCTTTTGCAACAAATCTTGCCTTAAAGCTATGTACTTTCCTATCCATGTCAGTTTTCTTCTTGAAAACCCATTTGTACCCAATGGTTTTAACTCCTTTAGGTGGATCAATCAAGTTCCAAACTTGATTGTCATACATGGATTGCATTTTATATTTCATGGCCTCTAGCCATTTCTTAGAGTCTGGACTTGACGCAACATTTTGATAAGTAATAGGCTCATCTTGATCCATGAGCATTACTTCATGACTATCTATTATGAGAAATCCATATCTCTTGGGTTGATGTCATGCCCTATTAGATTTGTGCAATTCTTATGTAACTTGCACAGGTTCTGCACTATTTGTGAAATTTGTTGAGTTTCCATCAATGGTCCTATACCATCTTGTGGTTCTCAAACTTCTTCAAGTTCTATTTTACCCCACTCGTTCCTTTAGAAATAAATTATTTTTCTAAAAGACACCATTTCGAGCAACAAACACTTTATTCTCGGAGGGATTATAGAAATAATATCCTTTAGTTTCTTTAGGATATCCCACAAAAGGCATTTATTGAATTTTGGTGCTAATTTATCTAAGACTTGTCATTTGACATAAACCTCATAGCCCTAAATCTTTAGAACACATAGACTAGGAGTTCTCTCGATCCATATCTCATATGTTGTCTTTTCAATCAATTTAAATAGAACTCGGTACAGAGCGAATGTATCTGTTTCTAATCCATTGCCCAAAAAGGATAAAGAAGATCTGTTTAACTCATCATTGATCAAACCATATCTAATAAAGTTCGATTCCTCCTCTTAGAAATACCATTCCATTGTGGCATCCCTGATGGAGTTAATTGTGAAATAATTCCATAATTTTTTTTAGATGATCATCAAACTCTTGGCTCAAGTATTCACCACCCCGATCAAATCGAAGTGCTTTAATAATTTTACCAAGTTGATTTTGAATTTCATTTTGAAATGCCCTAAATATTTCAAAAGATTCATGTTTATGTTTTAATAAATAGACATAGCCATATCTACTAAAATCATCAGTGAAAGCAATGAAGTATTAAAATCCTCCCCTTGCATTTGTTCTTAATGGGCCACATACATCAGTTTGTATAAGGACTAATAAATTAGTAGCCCTTTCACTATATCCAATGAAGGGATCCTTTGTCATTTTGCCTGATAAATAAGATTTGCAATTGTCAAATGATTCAAAATCAAATGATTCCAAAAGTCTATCTTGATGGAGTTTTGATATACATTTCTCATTTATGTGACCAAGACGACAATACCATTAATATGTTTTATTCGAATCATTGGGTTTAGATTTCTTTGTAGTTATATTTAGATATCTTCATTGTCTTATTTTTCTAGATTTAGGAGATAATGGCCATTATATGAATCAATAATACAATAAAGCATATCATCATATTAAATAGAACATTTGTTATTCTTAATAAGAAAAGAAAAACCTTCATCATCCAAACAAGAAACTAAAATAATATTCCTACTCAAAAAGAAACATAAAAGCAATTGTTCAAAACTAACAAAAGCCTATTGGGCAAAGTCAATTCATAAGTCCCTGCGGATAAAGCATCAACTCTTGCTCCTTTTCCAACTTATAGGTCCACTTCACCCCTTTTCAGTTGTCTACTCATTTTAAGTCCCTGCATATTTGTACAAATGTGAGATCCACATCCAGTATCTAATACCCAGTAAGTAAAAGTAGATAAATTAATTTCTATAACATAAATACTTGAAGATGTAGTCTCACTACTCTTCATCTTCTTCAGTTCTTCCAAGTAGAGCTTGCAATTCCTCTTCCAATGACTAGGTTCATTGCAATGGAAGCAAACTCCCTCCTTTGGAGCGTTTACCTTGGGTTTAGGTCCAACTTGTGCCTTAGGCTTACTAGCAACTTTTGCCTTAGCCTTAGCCTTACCCTTGCCCTTATTTTTCATCCTCTTTCACTTATTAACTATAAGAATATGATTCAATTTTTTTCTTAATGCTTTGCTTAGTTGTTTTAAGCATCATATGCAGCTCAACAATGGATTTCTCCATATTATTCATCTTATAGTTCATAACAAACTGGTTATAACTATCTGGTAATGAATTAAGAATCAAATCTATGGCTAGTTTTAGAGTAATAGGAAATCCAATCCTTTCGAGGTGATCAATATAGCCTTCCATTTTTAGAATATAAGAGCTCACCGATGCACCTTCAGCCATTTTACAAGAATGTAAAGCTTTGGTAGTCTCATAACTATTTTGCCTTGCTTGTTGTTGGAATATCTATTTAAGGTGATTTGTCAACTCATAAGCCTCCATATGCTCCAGATCCTTCTGATGTTCTGGGCACATTATAACTAACATAACACATCCCATATCAATTGAATCATTAGCAGGTTTTTTTTTGTTTTCTTGGGCTACCCTTTGGAAATTAGTAGGTGCGAGGGGAGGAATAGGGTCATCAAGCACATATAGCTTCCTTTCTTGCTTTAGAACAATTCTAAAGTTTCTAAACTAGTCAAGGAAGTTAGTGCCATTTTTTTAGCTTGTCCTTCTCAATTACTGATCGTAGTGATAGTATGGTAGTGTTATTCAGACCCATTGATCTATAAATATGCAAAATAAATATTAGTACCAATTTCATTTTAGGGTATTTCTTAAAAACCCCCACTAAAGTATTCACCCTCAATATTAATTACAACAATTGTAATGATTTTAGTTGGCTAAGATCCACATTTCATTTAATTTTAAGCCAGCTTTGGCATAACGCTTAAAATCAAGTTATTTAGGTAGATAACTCCTTACCAATTACATATCATGTAACTCTTAGATTATTTATGGGATTTTGACATCATATGTCCCAGCATGTTATATTCCCATATAATGCCTTAGGCCTAAAACCATTTTGATAGCCTAATTAAGTCTAACCACCTTTTAACATATGGGTAACACCATTACCCATCTTGCCTTACTATGATAACCTAATGTACTTCACTTTGGTAGAACTTACATTTTTTTGTGATCTTAGTCTTGATAAGTGTTATAATTATAGGTGGCATATAACTTAAAATTTTTGTGAGGGAATTTTAATTTTAATTTTAGTTTATGATGTCTATTTATTTACATATCATGCATAATCCCATACATGGCATCTCATAAACATATATTATCATTCATCGCATCACATAACGATATAATATGCATAATATATAAAACGTGTCATAGCATGGCCAACAACCATATGATCTTTATATGCCAATATAAAGATCAAAGGTTAATCCTAGGTCGAATAACATAAACTTGACTTGATCAAAGCTCCCACTTTGCACCTCCATCATCATAGAATTGGATTGATCCCTTTCATGGTCTTTATGAGATTCCTTTGTCTTCATTACAATAATGAAATAAATAATTCTACTAAAACTATTAGTAAAATAAAATTACAACAAAAGAACGACACACAGGTCGTATTTAAAATTACAAACCCATAAAATGAATGAATAAAATAAATACAAAAAAATACTATCACAAGGGTGTCAATTGGCCATGCTATGCACCATGCAAAGACATCAAACATACATCAACTAAAATCTAGTTTATCTCATATCATGCTAAATAAATCATATAAGATTGATGTATAAAATTGGTGAATAATAGAAATAACAATATTTTGTGCGCTACGATTAGATAACATGATGGTCCAGCTAGCCGGTTAGTGGGCAGCGTTAAGGGGTGATGCCCTTTAAGGGGTTTCGAAGTGGCAGCATCCCTCGAAGCTTTGAAGCAATTTTAATCTTGTTAATAATTTTTTGCTCTAAAGCCCTATTCTGTATTTATGAAAATTGATTTTGCCAACCATATAAGTAGTTATTTAATCACATTAAACATTCACAATAGATATAGAATACCACCATAGTCTCATGATAATTCGTTTAATCATATTAAATCAAAATTAAAACACACATGTTAATCATATTAACATCTATCAATTTCGTAGCCAATGAACATAATATTTTAACTATATAAATAATCAATCATGTTCATATCTCATATAACCATATTGATTTCATTCATATCACATATAAATAGAATTATTTCATTCATATCACATACAAACAGAATTATTAAGTCGATCAAAACAATAATTGATTCATCATGTAATGACATACATACTGCTCATATCCCATATGATCGATTTATATACATCACATACATATAAAACACAATTATTGAATCAATTGAATTTGCAACCAGGCTTTGATAACACTGTTGGATTTTGATAAGGGAAAAATAAAAAAAAATACAGTGGATATATGAAACCCACAAAGATTCATGCGATCCAATTGACTCAATGAAGATAAAGTAACTATTACTAACCTCTTAAAATGTAAAATCATCTTGTAAGTCCTGTCTCACATGAAACGAACATAATGAATGGATTCCCCCGCCCCCCTTGGAGTGCTAACTCCCTTCCTTGGCAATTAGGGTAAACTGAAAAATGATATTCTTTTTCACTCTCTCAAGAATGACGGCTCACTCTTTTTGTATGTCTTTTTATGATTTTTTAAACCATACATATCATATATATAGGTGACTCAACCCTATTTAAGATAGAGAGAGAATTTGGGCCCATATTTCTAATTAAAACAAGAAATACTTTATTTTTTATTTAAAATAAGAGTTATTATATTAATCTTAATTAATATTTATTTTATTTATTTATTTCGAATTTTAATTTGTCATAGAATAAAATTCGAAATGCCCGAATTAATCCTTAGTCCATTCTTCACATTTTATGTGTGCGACCCAATAGGTTCATATTATATTGGCCGTGGGCCCCAATCCCATCATGAACCCACTAGTCATAAGAAGCCTCTAGCAAGACATTATAACTACCCAAATAATATGAATATCGATACTTCGATTTTAACCTAATAGAACATGTTATAATCCCTTCGTCACACGATATCTTGTTTGAACATAAGTCATGGTCCATATCAAATTTATATAGTTTAAACATATAATTTCTCAAGTAGACTAATAATATTAAATGACATTGATTGCTCAGTCAATTCATTTGAATGACCATGCATCTATTGATCAAGGGGCCCAATAGATATCACTCTCATAAAAAAGGGACAAATTTCATCTTGATTATTTACTATCCTCTGCATGATTCTTATCATGTCCAATCATAACCTTTATTATTTTCTGATTAAAGATAATGTTTGATTATATCGAAACATAATGTTCCTCATGTAGGATACTATGATAATCTCAGGTCTAAGGATAGATAACATAACTATTATGAGATCACTAATGACATTAACCCATGTAGTATCTCATAAGGGGTCTATCCATTACCCTATTCTCCAACAAGTACCTATAAGTTTGACTTATATCACCATATATAATCATTCCATGATTATCAATCAAACTTGCATTAGTCTGTATTTATCACTATTCCTTTTAATGATAAATAACTAAGGATAGCCAAAAAATAACATTGAATTGTTATTTATAAACATTATTATATTCTAACATACCAAAATATAATAACATGAAGAAAACCCAATTTTATAATATGAAATGTGACATTACATAAGGAACCAAATATATGGCCTAGGGCATAACTACTAGCACCCTATCCTCAGTTCCCAACACCAAAGCTACTACTACTCACAAAACTCACCTTTTTGGCTAGATATTCACCTTCAACCTCAATAGCAATGTCCTTCAGGGATTCTCAATCCCTCAACCCTTTCATTTTCAAACCTTCCTTAAAATAAGGACTAGCGTTTCTAATGAAAAGTTTATTTTGATTAGGAGTATTAGGCTTTCTCTTTATTTCCATAACCTAGTTTCTCCACTTTATAAGTTACTCATGAAAAGATTCATCCGGCTTCTGTTGTAATAGCTCGAGGTCCTTTAAATTAACCTCTATTCTTATCTACAATCATACTACCTCAAAAATTCCTCTGCCAGTCTATCCCAATCCTTCTTGGTGAGCCTATCAAAATCATGGTATCAATCAATAGCAAGACAAGTGAGACTATGGCTGAAGTATTCAACCTTCTACTTTTTGGTGAGAGTGGCACCCTTTTATAATAAAGGTGTATTGCTTATTATGGGTGGATGGGTTAGACGTACCATCAAACTTAGGTAGATCTGGCACTTTAAATCCCTGAGGGAGCATATCTTTACTTTTCAAATCCTTATCTTTCAAACCGATCCGCTTCCCTACTAATAATACCAAAGCCAGTATTTCCCCCTCTGATCTTGTAGTATAGGCAGTTCATCTTCTTTTCTAAGAATGAAGTCTTCCTTGGGAGCAACACTCTTGGCCTTTTGCTACTTCATAAACTGAACTCTTGATCCAACTTCCCTCAATTTGGCTACTACAGAAGGTCCCACTTGTGTAATAACTAGAGGACCTCCAATGGCTCTCTATGGGCTACAGTAGTTACCATAGGTGGCTAGCCCGCAGGCTGCACCATGGAATTCATTATGTCCATCATTATGGAGCTCATTCTTCTTTCAAATTTGTTTAGCCTTCTATCCAATTTTAGATTGTCAATGGGTTCTCCTCATATCGAATCTGTCATATTTGCTCCATTAAATGCTATTTCAAAGACCTCAACCAAACCTAAATTCACCTCGAATGCTGCTTTTAATTGTCATAATAAAGATCTTTTAACCAAATGCCTATTTGAACTTCTAAACCAACTTATTGACTCTATGGTTACTATAACTGTTAACTCTCAATCAAGGCTTCAATCTTCTAATGCTTCAAAAAGGATGTCTCACTAATATTATACAATGATCAAAGCTACTAGGACTTTCCCCTGAGTGAATTCCTAAAGAAATTGAGGTTCAAAACTTATCCGGGTGACACTCATCTTCTATGTGAGTCAGATTCTCAAACCATGTGGGTGATTCTGCAATGGCTAAAAAAATGTTAGTATGATGTATGGATATGCATGAAATTCATGGTTATTTATACATCAACTACAAAGCACATACGAAAATGAAAACAAACTCCTAACCTTATTCCTCCCACACAGATGGTCATGCAGTCTCTATCCTAAGTGGGATTAGCTCATGAGTTAACAGGAAACCTAATGAATGCATAAAATGCATGGTGAAAAATCAACAACATAACCTCTCTTAATTTAAACATAGGCAAATGCAATGTTGATTACAATATACTTTGGTCATTCAAATAAACCAAAACATGTGCATTGATCATGATAGCCTTTGATAAAACCCACCCTGCTTTATCAAAATTTAACCATTTATATAATTATCCAAATAGAAAATAAAGTACTATGATACATATCACCTAAGGGAAGTATCTACATCACTGTATGGGGCTCGAGTTCGGTAATACAACTTTAGGGCTACCCAAGCATGGTCCCTGCCAACGAGTCTAGCTTATCATGAACATAACCGTTAGTTAGGTAGCCATTTGATATACCATAACATACAAGGCTTAGGCTTGTGGTCCTCCCTAACACTTCCCTATATTGAGTAAATGTAGGGTCGTGCTTTGGGAATTCACATGGACTAAAAAAGGGATGCCTAACTTAATTTTAAGGTTCTAGCATTAATGCAATGCAATTTAAGTTAGAAAAGGATTGCGACAATCAAACATCAAAAAATATTTATATTATATTAACCAAATTTCTTTTAAAATGAAATCTTAAAAGAATCCATAGTAGAGTCACCACTCTTACATGCATCGAACCCTGTAGGCATCCAATTTGCTTTTGAATGCCCATTTTTAAGACTCGAGATCGGATCGACGTTCATCTAACTCATGAAAACCTATCACATCATAATGGATAGGGATTTGATCCAACGTGTAATGCACTCCAACCTCCAAAAGGCATGAGATAACACATTGGAGTATCCCTTTCCATTTACTAATGACTGACTTATGAGGCATCTGCTGACCATCACAAGGCATAAATTCAGGAGTTGTCATCCAATAGAACATTAGAAAAGTGATTTTGTTTTAATAACTTGTGATACCAATATCAGAAAGAGTTTGGATTTCATTGTTTTTAGTAGTACTTGGTTAACTGTTAATATAAATATATGCTTATGCCTAATTATGCTAATATTTCTCCCATACATTGTGATATAGTAAGATAAATAAACATGTTATCATATATAAAGTGGTAAAATTCATACATAAATTGCATATGTTTAAGGATATTGGTCCTAGTTTATGAGTATCGAGACTAAATTATTTATTTTTTATGGTTTTGGAAGAAAATATTGTTTTATTCATGCCTAGAGAAAACAAATAAATAAACTAGTGAATTAAGATGTACAAGAGAGAAATCATATATAAATTGGGGCATTCATTTAGCTTGGAAATGTTGGTTTCCTGTGTTTAACTTTAGAAAATTCATTCAGCGTGATAGGAATAGTAAAATAGGATGTTGGTCAATTTTATTTTTAAAACCCAATTAATTAAGCAAAAATAATTTAATGAAATTTCTTTAAATTTTATGCCAAAATATGCTTTTTTACTATAATATTACAGGCTAACGAATGATAACAATACAGGACAAAATATATAACTAATTAAATATGATATGGCTTAAATGTAAATCTTTGGGTCTATCTTGTTTGTTCGCTCCTCTAAACAAGTGTAGGAATTCATGCATCCGAAAAAAAAAACATAATAGTAAATTGATTAGATAAACCAAGATAAGGGGATAAAGATATTCCCATAAAAGGGAACAATCTTTAGGTTGTTCATTAAGAAATAACACATGTAAATATATATAAAGATAAGCCAAAGATTTCTTAGGGTAAATGATAAGAAAGAAGAATGCTAAATAACAAAAAACACTTAAGTGGGAGTGAGTTATGGACATACTCATGGACTTTGGTAAGTCACGGGCTATCTGAGGAAAGTCATACGCCTCTTAGTGAGTTACAGTAAGCTTCTAGGTGAGTCGCAAACTTGGCTAGAAGAGTGGGTCACTGACTGTGTCCATGACTCACTCACGAATTGGGTATGTGAGTCAGCCTAGAGCTGTCAATAGAACTGGAACAATGCCATAGATGTTCTTATAAGTTTTGAAAACCCAATTGAAAGGCCCAGGATCATGCAAAACACTTCTAAACCCCATTAAAGCAGTATACCAACTTAAACTAAGATTAAAAAAAAACAACAAACAACATAAATTTTATGGATCACACAAGTTAGAGAATATCAAGTTCTAGAGAGAGAAAATGGCAATGAAAAATGCAAAAGCCTAAGAAAATTCATAAATAAGTGCAAACTCATAAATAATTCATGGAACTATATACAAAAATGCTAATCACACAATAATTAACATCATATTCACAAGAAACAATTCATCCAAAATATTCACCAAGAAGAACACTAAGAGTAGAGCTTTAAGCTTAAAATAAAAGAATCACCCCTTTTATCACCTTTAGTTTTACCATGAACTAAAGCCAGTGAAATAGCTTTTTTTGTGCTTCTTTTGCTTTCCTTCTTCTATATAAAATCCCTTTTTTTCTCAAATTTTTTTGAAACTAATTTTTTTATCCTGCAAAACCATTCTTTGCTCTTTCTTTCCTTTGTTTATTTTTCCTTCTTAATTGTTCTCTTTAATCCTAATAAAATATCCCATCCTTTTAATTAACTCCAAATTAAGATAAAAAAGTAGATTTTTTGTTGAAAAATGATTTGTTGCCTCGCAAAAAGAGAACCAAAATTTTGCTGGGAAACACTGAGTCATTAAATAAGTCTATAAGTGATGAGTCATAGACCATGACTTCATTAGTTAACTCAGCGGGGCCTAAAACTTTCTACCAAGGAAAACAAGAGGAACCACAGACTCTGGATCATGACTCACTAGTGAGCAACGAGCCAGAGTATGGAGTGACAAAAGGCCCTAGTCCATGGCTTAAGTGATGAGTCATGGACTTAACTTATAAGCTAGTTCATCACTCACTTCATGGGTCAGCAAGAGACCTCTAGCCAAAGCCACTTCCCGCTAAACAAAAGAAATGAAAACATGCCCCTTAAAAGGATGGATTTTCCCTTAAAAGAAATGATGTAAACATATTTTCATATTGGAACGGACCGCCGGGATAGGAAAAGGGAAGGCATTGCTAATACATGGATATATCCAACATAGTATTATCCTCATTAGGGAACCCTGATAGAGGTGAGTCTTGTCTCGATGTTTATAGGCCATAAACTTTTCATTCAAAAACCTTAGCACTAGCTTGATGGTTCTAGCCGATCATTTAAAGACATAATCAAAGATCTCAAGTCTATGGATTAATTCTCCCTGAACAACCATGGGTTCGACTTCCCCATAGTATTTGCATACTTTTGATGGTGGCATAAAACTTTCAAGTATGTGAGGAATCTTTTCTTGTTGTAGATCAATTTATCTCTTGATAGTGTTCTCACAGTAGTCTAAACCCGTCCTTTCCCTTTAACCAACTGAAGCGATAAGCATGTGGGCCCCCCAAGAGTTCTTCCCCAATCCAATGCTTGGCATGTAACTCATTTTTTTCATCATATTGATGACCTATGTGCTTGCAAAATCTATTTTTTCTTCATCAATTTTGATCCTAATCATATGGAACCTATTAAACGGTTAATTTGCTAAGCTTAAAGTAGAGACTAAATTCTCTTTTGCTACCTTAATAGTGACTATACCACCTTTGTGCAATATTTGAAACATTTGAAGTAAGGTAAAAATAACCCTCCAAGCTTGTGGAACCATAGTCATCCCAAAAATAGAGAAAAATTAGCTGGATCTAAAGTACTATAATTTTTGCCTCTGTCTCAATAGGCCCCCTCTTCACTACTACTCTGAAAATGCTAGCAGCTTGCCTCTTAGAGTTATCATAAGCCATTATAGTAAGCCTAGACTTAGTGAGCATAGTCTCATCAATGCCATAGGTTGCCATTATTGTAAAAGGGCACACATTGATAGAAGAGCCATCATCCACCATTACATATGCAGTATGCTTACCATTCACCTCAGCCTTCATGTATAAGGGGTGGTTATGTTCGTATCCCTTTAGGGGTAGGTCTGTATTAGTGAACACAATCTTTTCCTCTAAACTTCCTTTCACCATTTCTAGGAGCTCAGAGGGAGATATTATAGTAGAAATAGTTGATTCACATAAAGCTTCCATTAGTTTTTGCCTATTAGAAGGCAATTGCCTTAGCAAATCCCATATTGAAATTTGAGTAGGTGTCTTCTTAAGTGGCTTTAGAACTATATTGTCATCTTTGGCTCTTTCTTCTATTGGCACAGTGGGTTCTTGTTGCCTCTCAACCTTAGGCATAACCCTACCTGTCCTAGTGATAGCTTGAACCACTTTTTCATTCGCCACTTCCTTCTCATCTTCATCAATTTCCCATAGGTTCTTTGGCTTTTCCCCAATCTTAACTAAGCTCACATCATTACCAATATCTTATATGTCTACCAATTGAACTAATTTTCCTACCTTTGTTGATTTTTTAGGGCTTGTATTAAACTGATATCACTTATTTGAGCCTTACGAGTGATAGCCAAGTACTCATTAATAAGTGCTTTAGAACATACCCTTATGGCAACCCAGATCCAACTATGAACACTAGTGGTAGGATGGCATTGTAGTCTTCCTTCTTTTTGGACCTCTTTTTAGATCAGGTATTTATTGTGAATTAATCAAATCTTGGATACAATCCCTTAAGGTATGACAATAATCTATCCCATGCCCTATATGCTGGTGAAAGGAGCAATACCAATCAGACCTGTGCCCTAGCCAACCCTGAATCTTCGCAGGCTTAGATGGAAATGGTTGCAGCTTTCCCTATTTCATTAATTTATTAAGGCACTAGGATAATGACTTTTCCAAATTCGAATAACATCACCAGTTCACCCTTGTGGCTAATACTTAAGTAGTTCTTCCACTATTACTACTGCTGCCATTACTACTACCAGCATTCTTATCGAGACTCAAATTTTCAAAACCTTACTTGTTATTACCATACCCTCCATCATTCAGGCTCACAACACTAGCTTTCTTTGAAAAATATTCTCCCTTAACTTCAATTGTTATGTCTTTAAAAGACTCATAGTCTTTTAATCCCTTTATTTTAAGACCCTCTGTCAAGTAAGGATTGGCATTTCAGATGAATAATCGAATGTAGTCCTATGTTTTAAGCTTTATTTTTATCTCCATCACTCTGTTCCTTCATTGAGTGAGATACTCATGGAAGGACTCTCTAGGTTTCTATTGCAACAACTCTAAATCTTTTAGAGTTACCTCTATAAGGGTGCTATAATCATACTACTTGAAGAACTCCTCTATCATCCTTTCCCAATCTTCCTTGGCTTTTCTATCCAAACTATGATACTAATCAATAGCTGGGCAAATTAGGTTAAGACTGAAGAGTCTAACTTTTGCCTCTTAGTAAGAGTAGCCCTTTTCATAAACAGGACATACTACTTGATATGAACTAGTGGGTTAGATATACCATAAAACTTTATTAAATAAGGCATCTTAAATTGGTTAGGTAAAGCATCCTCACCATCCAAAACAATATCCTCTGGACCAACTCCTTTCCTAACTAACAACATCCTAGTCAAAGCCTCCAACATTTCTTCCATCTTCCTTACAGTAGGGATTTTCTCTTTAGGGATAAGATTCATTAATGCTTGAGGGGCCCACAAATCTTCTTTCTCATTAGTTATAAAGTCACATTCAGGACCACCTTGAATGATGTCTCCTTCCATCCCTCATGTAGCTATATTCCTAACATTAGCTATTAATAAAGGTGTCATGACATTTGCTACTGGAGTCCCCCCAATAGGAGTTAATTCGACTCAAGCAATAGCTAGCGCAACTGGTTGAGTAGCTAAAATGGAGGCTAAACTGGCTATAAGACTAGCAAACATGGATACTCCCATTCAAGGTCATTCATTATAACATCCCAAAAATTTTTATTTGACATGCATAATATATTTTAAAACATGACTAGTTTCCTGGGTACAATACCGAGGAAATTGCATCAGTGTCAGAGGAAATTTTTTTACTGCAGTTAAAAAAAATTAATCAAACATGCTCGAAGTGGTGGATGGGTGACCTTTGGGAACTATGGGGGTAAACACCTAGTAAGGTATTCTGAGTTAAGTAAAACATAATAGTGCAGTTTGGGAAGAAATTGAGCTCAAATAGACTTCTAAATAATCAAATAAAGAAAAATTTCACGATTTTGCGAGGTGTTTGACCATAACTTCGACCGAACATTTGAGTTCCTTAGAGTTTCCCATTAGCATTCTTATTACACATGTGTATTATAAATAATGTAAATAAGCCTAGGGTAATGAAAAGCAAAACTTTCAATAATTTTGAAATTTTAGGTTTCGGACTGGCAAAAAATACCTCTAAAACTTGAAATATATCGAAGCGATATCAGAATAGGTTGAAATTTTAATCATATATTCTTGAGTATACGAAGACACTTAGGGAATTTTAGTTCATTCTAACTTTAGAATCAAAAGTTTAATTTTTAAGGTGAAAAATTAAGATTGGGTCAAAAAGGGGGTCAATTTTGAGAATTTGGCCACATTGGGATATTGGAGTAATTTTTAGGAAGTTAAAATCAGGTGTGTGAAATCCTAGAACAAATTGATAAGTGGAAGTTCCTAAAGTGGTGACAAGTGGCTTAAATTAAGGCAATTGAATTCAATAGTTCACAAGTGAATCTTGGCCATTGATTTTGTGTATATAAGGGTACCCTAGAGTAGTCTAGAAGCCTTAGAGATCTCAATAAAAATCTATCATCTTCCCCCTCTTTCTCTATCAAATCCAAGACACTCTCACTTAAGCTCTCCCACCATTTTCTTCCTCCCCTATTCAATTCCCACCATATCTCCAGCTGAAATTTCACCTAGATACATTAGGAGACCTCCTTTTGCCCTAGAAAAAAGAGTGGAGTAAAAAGAATTGGAAAAAAATAAGATTTTAGGGAGAGAGAAAAGTGACCTAAATAGATAAATTCATTGTCTCTTGTTAGTTTTAATTAGGGATTTTCATATAGGCATGTAAAATATCATGATTAGGACTCATTAGCATCAATTATATGTTGGAATTCAAGGCTAAAACTTATGATTTATTTTCCCTTTATTTTGGCCTAAAGAAGAAAATTAAGGAGATAAGCCAACCAAGAAAGAAAAGGGGAAGCAGAAGGAAGTTTAGGTGACTTCCAAACCATTTGAGGTTTGTGGATACTTCATCTACACTTAACTTCATGTTTTCATTAAGTTTTAGCTAAATTCTTTATTATGTAACTATGGCAACATAGGTTAAATGATGAAATAAATTAATATGGCATGATCAAATGATGAATTAACATGTTGGAAACAAGAATTGATGATGAAAACCATGGGAAGGAATATAAACCCTTAGTGGTCGAATGGTATAACATGTCTTTTTATGGTGTAATTCCACAATTAATGGCTTAAATGATGTGAATTACATAATTTAATGTTGAAGAAACATGTTAGAATGAAAAATAACATGTGAACATGATGATGAGTATGTATACATAATGATGTCACATATGTAACTTTCTGATATACATGTGTAATGATGGTATAACCACATAAGACCACTAATAGTGATGATAGAACCATGTGTGACATGAAAATAAAAAGAAATTAACATTTTAATCATGAGAACTCAATGTGGCCGAATGGTGTGCATGTGAGAAATCATGTGTTTTTATGTGATACACGTGTAGTAACATGTGTACATGATATAAACAAGTGAATTATACTCTTATGAATGTGAACAACATAAAATAATGTATAATAAATATCATCGAGTTCATAAAAATAATGCCCTTAGTGTTAAGTGGGTAATCCAGGATCATTAGATATAATGGCTAGCCATAGGAAGACGTTTACACCGTTACAACATGAGATTTGTCATATTGTACATTTTCTGAGATGCCGGCACATTAAAAATTGTGGTACGAGGTCACATCAATTGATCTGGTCCCTATTTTAATCGTTGGATTCTTCATTCCGCTTATCTAGTTTGAGAATTTTTACTAGTCATACTAGGGGCAAAATTGTAACTATGAAAAGTTTTGGATAAAAGTGAAATTTTATGAATAAATATGTGAATTATGTGATTTATATGTGAAAAAAATGAAAAAAGAGGTCAATTAGTTTAAAAGGGTAAAAATGTAATTACTTAAGAAATAAGGGACTGAATTGTAATTTGGCATCATAAAATATGATTAATGGAATTAAAATGGGAAAATAGTCTAAAAAGGGTAAAATCTTAATTTTTGAAAAGTTTAGGGACCAAATTGTAATTTTTCACTTTGTAGAGAAAAATAGGGGCTAAGTTGTAATTTTTACATTTATAATGAAATAAAAGTGAAATAAAATAAAAAGAAGTAAATTTGAACTATTAAGAAGTTAATTTTAAACATAATGTAAATTTATTGACTAAACGGTAATTTTACTGCTTTTGTGTTTATAAGTGAAATTTTGTGTAGTAGTATCCAATACTAAGCAATAATGTTGCTTAGCGTGTAGTTATTGTGACTTCACGATGGGATAGGTACTGTAGATCAAGGACCCGAAGACTAATGGCATGTATATATATTTTGGGACTTACGTCCATTTTGTAACAAATGAAAATTTAATTTTGTTGTATATATATATATATATATTAGATTTTAACATAAATAACACTATTATGTTATGAACTGGTGTTGAGATTGATGTATGTGATATGAATGTTATGTGATGGAATTAGAGTGCTTCCGTGGTTGATAAAGCTATGGAGGAGGGGATCGATTGTAAGGAGTGTAAATTCATTTGCAGGTATTTGGGAAGCATGAAAAATAAGCCGTCATGCTGCCCAATTTTTGACCAAATGAATAGTAACTTGACACTTAAATAAATCACATAACAACTATAGACATACATTTTGCGAACAATGGTTAAATTAATAGAACATGCATAATTAGATTTATATGAGTTGATAGAAATCCATACTCAGAATCTAATTGAGATAAGAGTGGTGAAAGGAGTAATTGGACGGTAACTATTGTTGGGGATTATCGGTTACATGTATCTCATGCATAAGGGGAATTTAAAATTTTTAACCAATAGATCTGATCATACCATGAATTTACAATATACATATTAATGAGGATAAGAAAAATAACCTTTGATTTTTGTTGTACAGTTGATTTTCCTTCTCACTAGGTTGTCGCAAACCACAGTGTCCAAAATCGAACACCTACAATAAGTAATCTACACTAGAGAAGGATTGAATGAAGCAACAAAGGAAGAGAATAGGGGCTGGCCAAAATTCCCTAGATGCTAGCAAGGGGAGTGGCGGCTAGGGTTGAGAGAAAAGGGAGAAAAGAGAGAAAAATGTTCTCTTAATTGTTCACACTTAACCCTAAAATCCTATCACTTGGATTTTTATAGTTATGTTAAAAATCCAACTTCATAATAGGATTGGGCACTTTAAAATTGCTGGAGAAATATTAATTGGGATTCTGAAATTATTAATAATTTATTTGTGTTCAATTAAATCCAATTTAAGTCCTTTCACAAAAGACTATGCACAAAACCCACAAACTAGGCCCTTTGTGCATATACTTGGATTTATTTACCCAAATGAATTCCAAATCCAACCAAATTAAATATATAGGCTCCATAACACATATAAAATATATTTAATTTATTTTAGTCCAAGAATTAGGCCTCTAAGGCCTTCTGTTTGTAGTTGGCTTGTAACCCTTCCTCTAGAGGGTTTCTGTGCCAACTTCACTTCTTTGGGCCTCTTTAATTCCTCTAATGGATCTATTAATTATTATATCATCCCTTTAACACTTATAGTCCAACAATAATTAATTATGAAATACATTATTTCAATTAGGTCAATTTTACAGAACATTAACTCATATAAATCTAATTATGTATATTCTATTAATTTATCCATTATTTCCAAAATGCCCTTCATGGATCTCTATCCATCTTGGAATATTCTCTGGCCAGAGATTCTTTGAATAAGGCAATTATAGAATCATGCAAGATAACTTCCCTTAATAAATCTGGGATGGTAAATCATTTTTCAATAACTCAACTATCTTCAAGTAGGTCATGATATACCCAATCTCTAAACTATGTTCACCCTCAGTTGGAAGTAATCAGTTATAGAGTCAAAATATACCACTTGCTACTTAAGATAACTTTGGTGATCTCAAGTCTTAGGATACTTGCACAACCGCTATGAAGAGATTCCTCATTGACATAGATTTAATATCTATGTGAGAATTCTCTTTGCAGGTCTCTAATGAACTTGTTCTTCTAACAAGCATACACATGTTAGCTTTGATTATCTTCCATAATCACAGTTATGAGAACCACTGCTTGAACCATTCAAGAAGCATAACATGTGCTAGTCTGTTCGAATTAACAATGTCCTGTCTTGTTAATTCTATAACTAGGGATATTTAGATATTGATACATTTGCATGCAATAGATATCTCATATCATGAATACTTTCATGATTGCCTTGACACTGTGTTTATAATATCTAGGACTTCATTTATTAATTTAAGATTTACAAACTCATGTATTTAAACATAACATTAATAAATTAATGATGCCTCTTATTAAAGATATGAATTCATACATATGAAATACATCCCTTTTACATGGGCTCTAGGGCATACTCTATAACAAACTCCTACTTGCACTAGAGCCAATCTCTCATATGTCTTAGGCCTATGCTATTTATATAGTGGTCGTGCTTAATCTGGGAAAGTGATTAAGTGAGGGGATCCATAACATTATGACCTGTGGGGATCCTTTCTATTTTCACATTATTTCTAGCTACTATTTCCCTTATGAGATGGTAGCGTCTGAGAGCATGATTGGATTGTTGATGAAACTGTGGTTCGTTTGCTTGCGTAATGGCTCCATTGTTGTCACAACATAGAGGAATCAGATCAACAATGCTAGGCACTACTCCTAGTTTAGATATGAACTTTTTGATCCAGACTACTTTTTTAGCTGCTTCCGAAGTAGCAATGTACTCAGCTTCTGTCGTGAAATCAGTAGTTGTTTCTTATTTGGAACTCTTTCAACTAACTGCCCCTCCTCCCATTATGAACACATAACCAGATTGTGATTTATAATTATCTTTGTCGGATTGAAAACTGGCATCCATATACCCATTTATTTCTAAACTACCCTTTCCATATACCAAGAATATATCCCTAGTCCTTCTCAAGTACTTAAGGATATTATTGATAGCTGCGCAGTGTTCCTCTCTAAAATTGGATTGGAATATGCTTGTGACACTTAAAGCAAATGCTACATCTGGACGTGTATATAACATAGCATACATGATAGAACCAATTATAGATACATATGGTATTCTATTCATGCTCTCTCTATCCTCTAGTGTCTGCGGACATATAGACTTAGAAAGGTGTTTCTTATGCGCCATGGGTATAAACCCTTTCTTAGAGAGATCCATATTGAACCTCTTCAATACTTTATCTGTATATGTACTTTGAGAAAGACCTAGAAACCTATTGGATCTATCTCTATAAATCCTTATTCCTAGAATATAGGATTCTTCTCCAAGGTCTTTCATGGAGAATTGCTTGGATAACCATATTTTAATAGATTAGAGAAGAGAAATGTTGTTTCCCATGATTAATATGTCATCCACATTTAGAAATAGAAAGACAATTGCACTCCCACTGACCCTTTTTATATACACAAGATTCATCTTCATTTTGTGAGAAACCAAACTCTTTGATTGTCTCATTGAATCGTATGTTCTAGCTCCTAGAGGCTTGCTTCAATCCATAAATAGATCTTTGAAGCTTACATACCTTTTTGCCATTTCCTGATGTGAACCCTTTTGGTTGTGTCATATACACATCCTCAGTCAAATTTCCATTTATGAAAGATGTATTCACATCGATTTGCCAAATCTCATAATCATAATGAGGTGTAATGGCTAAATGTATTCTTATAGACTTAATCATCGCTACAGGAGAAAAGGTTTCATCATAGTCAATACCTTCTTTTTGACGATAGCCTTTTGCTACTAAGCGAGCTTTATAGGTAACTATATTACCTTCCATGTCGGCCTTCTTTTTGAAGAACCATTTGCACCCTATGGGTTTTATCCCTTCAAGTGGTTGAGTTAAAGTCCATACTTTATTCTCATAAATGGATTCTATTTCAGACTGCATAGCCTTAAGCCATAAATCACATTCTGATCTATTCAAAAATTCTTGATAGCTTGTAGGCTCATTGTCCTCTACTACAGTTATGCCTCTATCCATATCAATGTGAAATCCATATCTTATAGGAATAGAATGCATCCTAGTAGATCTTTTAAGATTTTGTGTATAATCAGGTTCAACTATAATCTCATCATTATTAAATTCAGTATCGGGTTCAATTGGTTGATCTACTTCTATTTGTGGGTCTTGAACTTCACCAAGTTCAATTTTACTCCTACTGTCCTCTCGTAGGAGAAATTCTCTTTCCAAGAAGACATTATGCCTTGAAACAAATACCTTTTGTTCTAAGGGATGATAGAAATAATATCCAAATGTTTCTTTTGGATATCCCATAAATAAACATTTGTCGGACTTAACTTCTAGTTTATCTGACACTGTCCTCTTCATATAAGTAGGACAACCCCATACTTCCATATGAAAAAGTGTGGGTTTCTTGTTATTCCACATCTCACATGGAGTAACATCAACCGATTTACTAGGAACTCTATTTAACACATAAACAGTAGTTTCTAGTGTATATCCCCAAAAGGACTTAGGCAAGTCTGCTCGGCTCATCATGGATCGAACCATATCTAATACTGTTCGATTTCTCCTCTCAGATACACCATTGTGTTGAGGTGTATATGGTGGAGTCCATTGAGATAAAATCCCATTATCTCTAAGATAATCTTCAAATTCTTGGATTGAGTATTCTCCACCTCGACATGATCTAAGTGTTTTAATACTCTTGCCAAGTTGTTTCTCTACTTCATTTCTGAATTCTTTAAACTTTTCAAATGCGTCTGATTTATATTTTATTAGATAGATGTATCCAAACCTGGAATAATCATCTATGAAAGTAATGAAGTAGGAGTAACCTCCTATGGCATGTGTAGTCATTGGACCATATACATCTGAATGTATTAAGTCCAAAACCTCATTCTCCTTTACCAATAAAAGGAGCTTTTGTCATTTTTCCCAATAAACAAGATTCGTATGTATCAAATAATTCATAATCAAATGATCCCAAATAACCTTACTTGTGTAATTTGGTCATGCATTTCTCATTTATATGTCCTAAGCGACAATGCCATAAATATGAGGTATTAAATTATCATGTTTCATTCTATTGGTATCCACATTATGCACTTCTTTAATTAAATCAAGAACAAATATACCATTCTTAATGATAGCTTTTGCATAAAACATATTGTTCTTGAAAATGTAACAACACTTGTCCTTTAAAGAAATGTTATAATCTTTTAATAAACAACCGAAAGAAATAATACTTTTGGTTAAAGCTAGAACATAATAACAATTATTTAATTCTAGTATTAATCCACTTGGAAGAGGCAAATGGTAAGTCCCCACAACCGTTGTAGAGATGTTTTGTCCAGTAGCTGATTGTAGACATATTTTCGCCTTTCCAACTCTTCTAATGCTTTTAAGCCCCTGTAGATTATTACACAAATGAGATCCAAATCCAGTATCTAATACCCATGATCGTTTTGAAGCAATAGAATAAGTATTAATCTCAATCGTATGAATACCTAAAGTAGAAGCATCAGCTTGCTTCTTCTCCTTGAGAGAATCTAGATAGGCCTTGCAGTTACGCTTCCAATGACCATATTTTCCATAATGGAAGCAAGTTCCTTTGGGATTCTCTTTTTTGGCAACCTTTTTCTTGGAGATCCCACCATTCTTTAGCCGTGCCTTGGTTATCTTCTTCTTCTTCTACTTCTTCCCTTTAGTAGAAGTGACAACCATGACACTTTTTGGATCCTTCTTGAAGGATCCATTAGCTGTTTTGAGCATGTTGATTAACTCAGGAATGGTTACTTATATCTTGTTCATGTTGAAGTTAAGCATGAAAGGTGCATAACTTAGAGCCAATGAGTACAAGATTAAATCTATGTATAGATCATTATCCATTACATAGCCAAGTCTACTCAAATGCTCGATATACCCATACATCTTTAATGAATGAGTAGCAACCGGAGTGCCTTCCACCATTTTGCAGCTAAATAGAGCTCGAGCAATCTCATATTGCTTAGTTATAGCCTCAGAAGAATAAAGCTCCTCTATATGCAAAATGATGGTTCTAGCATCCATCATCTCATGTTGCTTCTAAAGCTCTGAGGACATAACACCCAGCATCAGACATGCTGCTGCTTCACTATCCTCCATGTATTTTTGATAAGTCCCTTTGGTCTCATCAATGGCATCATCTTATAGAAGTGGTGGTGGATCTTTATCCAAGACATAATGGATCTTTTTAGCTCTGAGAACAATTCTCACTTGCCTGATCTAGTCAGAATAGTTGCTGCCAACCATCATGTTATCCAAGATTGATCATATATTAATGTTTGATGTGCTCATCATGATTACCTAGATGTGAAAAAGAAATATATGAGAGTATGTTCATATATATGTATGCATTAACTAGGTCTTTAATTAATCCATTTACTCCCACTATTTTATTGCGAATTAATAGCCCTCACTATATAATCCGAGAAAACCCGATGGTTTTCTTAGTGGGCCAATATACAATCCTTGATCTGTAATTTGACCTTGACTGTAGTCAACAAGCCAAACTCCGTACCCTTGAAAGATAGGTATCTTTATACCAATTGTGTCTCTACACAACTATTGGATCATTAGGTTATCAACTATTGATATATGCATATTGTATATGCATTTCCTAATCTTGCCTCTAGAACCATTAGCCTTGACTGTGGTCAACAAGCTAATGGGCTAGCTAAGATGACCCATTTAATTAAATTCGAACATATTCGATATAATGTGAGCTTGACTGTGGTCAACAACCCACACTATAAAGAACTCTAGTTCTCCTCCAATTAATGGAAGGCTTATATACCTTAGTATTTATTTGAGGATTTAAGTTAATTAAGTCTCATCATACATGGTTGGCATACATTGGTATGCATCCTATATCTATCACATAAATATAAGCATACAACTATGGTATAGTTATGGACTTTACTACATTGATTTCCCCGAGCCAAAAAGGAAAATCAAAAGGTCACACCTAGGTAGTATGAATGATTCAAACAAGTAAAAATAATTACATTATCTTCAAACTTGTTCAATCTCCATCCGACCCATCTTGCTTTTTGATAGTGGTCTCTATCTCTATCTCAAATTCTAATCTAAGTAAAATAATTACATATTACAATTTGAAAAAAGAAAAACAAACCAAAAACAAATGGCTGGGACATGAAAGTCCTCATTGGGCCAAAACATGCATAATGTTCAATCACATTGGGCCTTGTCCATAACTATCCATCATGCCAATTATACACCCTTATATGCATTTCTAATGTATAAAGTAAAACATATAATGGATTACTAACTTTGTTTCAACTCTTGAAACATACTTTTTAGTTATTTTAATAATGTGATCAAATTAGGAAACTTTTCCATTTTGAAAACTTTCATTTTAGGAAACCTTTTTGCATGCATGTGTTCTTGCTTTAATCATCAATCCAATTGATTACTAATTAATTATCAATTGATTATTTAATTAATTAATCATATTAAATAATTAAAAAATTAAATTTGGGCTCAAAACAAGGGTGGGCCAAAACCCAAACAATAAAATCCTAAAATGTGTTCACACACAAACTAGTTCTGTATCTATTGGACCATTTGGGCCTTTTGGAATGAGCCAAGCCCACTGCAGCCCTTAAAACTCATTAATAAACTTAATTATAGTTTATAATATTTAATTTAAATCAGCTCCTTGGGCCCACCAAGTCATTCACTAATTTAAATCAAGTTCGTAAACATAATTAAGCCCATTAAGTAGTTTTAATGAATTAAAATAAATCCAATTAATTCAAGGATCATTTTAATTAATCCAATTAATTAAAAAAACATTAATATATTAGATATATCAGATTTAGAAGATTAAAAATTATTCTAAGCATGAACACACTAAGAACATACCAAGAACACACGAAGAACACCAATTTATCGAACTTTTCGACTAAACTAGTTTTCATGCAAAACTTGTTCGATTTTATTTTTTTTTATACTATGGCTTGATACACATATTAAACACTTAAATTATCATCAAAATAATTTTAGAGAGGATCAATAAAATTTTAATTTAGAACATCCCCTAAACTTTATAGAAAAATAAAAGCCATTCACGCCATTCATAATGGTTATTTTCTCAAAAGAATCGTTTTTATTTTTCATTTTATATATTTGATCACATATATCCAGAAATCAATATTTCTCATTCATGAACAATCAAATCTAATATTTTAAAGTTCATAAAATAAATAACTCAAAAATAAAACTTATTCCGCAGAAAAATATAGAATTGTAGATTCATGGCAAAATCGAGTCTCTAATACCATGTTGGGGATTATCGGTTACATGCATCTCATACATAAGCAAAATTTAAAATTTTTAACCAATAGTTCTAATCTTTCCATGAATTTATAATATACATATTAATGAGAATAAGAAAAATCACCTTTGATTTTTGTTGTACAGTTGATTTTCCTTCTCACCGGGTTATCGCAAATCAAAGTGTCCAAAATCGAACACCTCCGATGAGTAATCCACACCAGATAAGGATTGAATGAACCAACAAAGGAAGATAACAAGGACTGTCTGAAATTCCCTAGATTCTAGCAAAGGGAGTGGTGGTTAGGGTTGAGAGAAAAATGTTTTCTCTTAATTGTTCACACTTAACCCTAAAATCCTATCACTTGGATTTTTATAGTAAGGTTAAAAATATAACTTCATAATAGGATTGGGCTCTTTAAAATTGCTGGAAAAATATTAATTGGGCTTCTGGAATTATTAATAATTTATTTGGATTCAATTAAATCCAATTTAAGCCCTTTCACAAAAGACTATGCATAAAACCCACAAACTAGGCCCTTTGTGCATATACTTGGATTTAATTACCCAAATGAATTCTAAATCCAACCAAATTAAATATTTAGGCTCCATAATACTTATAAAATATATTTAATTTATTTTGGTCCAATAATTAGGCCTCTAAGGCCTTCTGTTTGTAGTTGGCGTGTAACCCTTCCTTTAGAGGGTTTATGTGCCAACTTCACTTCTTTGGGCCTCTTTAATTCCTCCAATGGATCTATTAATTATTATATCAACCCTATAATACTTATAGTCCAATAATAATTAATTATGAAATACA
>CM075814.1:30614361-30658410 GCA_037975025.1 Excoecaria agallocha | reverse complement strand
AGGGGTTAAAGTCTTACAAGTATAAAGGTTTGTGGCATTTGTGTGGCATGCAAACTTTCAAGGGACCATAGAGAGAATTTTGCTTGTTGATATAAAGATATGAAGTTAGTGGATTGTAAGGTGGCTGGTTGAGATCTTGAGAACGGCATTTGAAGAGAGAAAACCAGAAAATTGTTTATCTCTTCTTCCTTTGATTTTCATTCAATTATCTCAAGCAATTAGGTGATAATATTTGTGGGTTAATCATGAGTTTAGTGCAGTAAATTAAGGTAATCAAACTCTTAATTTAACCCTCCATCATCTAAATCTTCTTCTTCTTTTCAAGTTAACTTAGAACAATGTATTTGCTGGAAATTTAAATGATGATGGCGATGGAATTTGTGAAGGAGAAGAGGAAGGAAGAATGAACAAAGGAAAAGGAATTGATAGAGGTTGAAGACATTGGGTTTATCAGCCAAGGTATGGGAATTTAGACTATTCATATTGCATGTGAAGTTGATTTCTGGAATTGAGTAGGATTTACAGAACTTAATTTACGTTTTTCTGGAATTTTAACGATGTGAGGTTGAAGAAGGAGACCATTTCTTGCTGAGTCGTGAACGACTTCACGAGTCGTGAACATTAGTCCGACTCGTGAAGCTCTTCACGAGTCGTGAAGTGCAGTTTTTCTTCTCCACTCATGAAGCTCTTCACGAGTCGTGAAGTACAGATCTTCTTCTTCACTCGTGAGCTTCTTCACGAGTCGTGAGAATTGCCTTATTTGCTTCACTCGTGAAGCTTTTCAATAGTCGAACTCCCCTTCACGACTGAATGACCTGTCTGGAATGTTTTACTCATAAGTTGAGTTATAGAACAGAAAATTGAATGATTCTTTTTGCATTGAAAAATAGACTTCCATACCTATATTTCATATGAAGAAACCTAAGTTTAAATCTGTCTCTAAGTACATGTAATCTAGGGTTGAATCCAGACTTGTTTTAGACTGCTCAATGTAACAGAAATTGCAATATTGTGCAAATCATTGCTACACTTGATTATTTGATCTTTAAATTGATTGAGACAGATAGTTGCTTATGTGATAGTAAAGTTAATTGAATAAGACATGTAGTATGACTATCAATGAAGGATTTATATGAATACAGATGCATTCAATTGTGTATATGAATAAAGACTAGTGATGAAATATCTAACCTATACATGTGATTAGTCTTGTGCATGATGGTCATATGCCAAATTGATATATATACACATGTAAATCCTATGACATAAAAGTGCACATATTGACATGTATCTATGCTATAAAATATGGACTATAATAGTATGACTTTGGCATGTGTATATGCCCATATGAAAACATGTTGATATGTTGTATAGCACATGACCTGTATGGTGATAAAGGTATATATATATGTGTTGGAAACATGCTCATAAGAATAAATCAACTATATGCGAATGTACCCACAGGTATGTACATTTATGATTATGTATATGAGAATATGAGCATGTAATTGCCTTATGAGATAGAAGATGAATTAGCATGACTATGAACATGTGAAACGCTTAATGAGACCATGATCAAGTATATGATATGATGATTATATGTCATGCCTATATATTATGATGCAAATTATATAGTCATACAGATTTGAATAAGCCAAATGTATAACTTGGCATGTGAAATGTGCATATATCTGATTATGCACCATAGAATTCATAGTTATATAAGACTATGTATATGTGCACAACATTATACTATGAATACAGTATCAATATGTGAATTTAACACGAATATAGTTCTACCTGCGATACAGTTTTAGATGTGGATAGATAGGCGCCTATAGGGAAATTGCAGCTGCCATAGTTTGGCCCGCTTGGGTCCATAATATATGTATGATCCTGTTTGAATCATGATCAGCCCCGTTTGGGTTGAGAGGCTACCCCTTTTGGGTATGCTTGACTTGTCCATAGTATATTTTGGCCCCGTTTGGGTCTATAGATTTGATATCTTCGGATATCCTTCTTTGATACCGATGTGTATCCATAGTTCCCGTTATCCACCGATGAAGCTAAGGCAGGCTAAATGTTATTCATAGTAATGATAAAGAAATTAAACAGTTAAAGTGATTTGACTAAAGATTGATATTGTGGATCATAATGTTGTTTTACCACAGTAATTATGTTTTATTTGAATATGTTTACATGGAAAATTATTGTCTATATGAATTATGAATATGAGTATATTTGTTACTCTTTGGGTACAATGTTATGCACATGAGAATATGTTTTATGCTTTAAAGTATATGTTATTGTTGCCATGCTATGTTGAACATGTAGCATAAGCATGATTAATAGTATTCATGATACATGTTTAATGGGGTAGTTGCATAGGGGGTGCTACATTAGTCTTGACTGTGGTTAACAAGCTAATGGTCTAGCTAAGATGACCCATTTAATTAGATTCGAACATATTCGATATAATGTAATCTTGACTATGGTTAACAACCCACACTATAAAGAACTCTGGTTTTCCTCAAATTAATGGAAGGCTTACATACCTTAGTATTAATTTGAGGGATTTTAGTTAATTAAGTCTCATCATACATAGTTGGCATACATATGTATGCATCATATATCTATCACATAAATATAAGCATACAAATATGGTATAGTTATGGACTTTACTACATTGATTTCCCGGAGCCAAAATGGAAATCAAAAGGTCATACTTAGGTAATATGCATGATTCAAACAAGTAAAAATAATTACATTATCTTCAATCTTGTTGTATCTCCATCTGGCCCATCTTACTCCTTGATAGTAGTCTCCATCTCTATCTCTAATTCTAATCTAAGTAATCTAATTACATATTACAATTTGAAAAAAATACAAACCAAAAACAAGTGGCCGAGACATAAAAGTCCTCATTGGGTCGAAATATGCATTATGCTCAATCACATTGGGCCTTGTCCATAACTATCCATTATGCTAATCATACATCCTTATATACATTTCTAATGCATAAAGTAAAACCATATAATGGAATACAAACTATGTTTCAACTCTTAAAACTTACTTTTGAGTTATTTTAATAATGTGATAAAATTAGGAAACTTTTTCCATTTTGGAAACTTTCATTTTAGGAAACCTTTTTGCATGCATGTGTTTTTGCCTTAATTATCAATCCAATTGATTATTAATTAATTATCAATTGATTATTTAATTAATTAATTATATTAAATAATTAAAAAATTAATTTTGTGCTTAAAACAAAGGGTAGGCCGAAACCCACAAATCTAAACCCTAAAATGTGTTCACACACAAACTAGTTTTGTGTCTATTGGACCATTTGGGCCTTTTGGAATGAACCAAGCCCACTCAAGCCCTTAAAAATCATTAATAAACTTAATTATAATTTATAATATTTAATTTAAATCAGATCCTTGGGTCCACCAAGTCATTCACTAATTTAAATCAAGTTCATAAACATAATTATGCCCATTAAGTGGTTTTAATGAATTAAAATTAATCCAATTAATTCAAGGCCAATTTTAATTAATAAAATTAATTAAAAATACATTAATATATCAGTTATATCAGATTTAAAAGATTAAAAATTGTTCTAAACAATAACCCACCAAGAACACATGAAGTATACCAATTTATCAAACTTTTCGACTAAACTAGTTTTCATGCAAAACTTGTTCAATTTTAATTTTGTTTGATCCTATGGCTTAATATCACATATTAAACACATAAATTATCATCAAAATAATTTTAGAGTAGATCAATAAAAATTTAATTTAGAACAAACACTAAAAATTTTATTGAAAAATAGAAACCTTACACGCCAAAAATAATGATTCTTTTCTCAAAAGAATCATTTTTATTTTTCATTTTATATATTTGATTACATATATCCAGAAATCAATATTTATCATTCATGAACAATCAAATCTGATATTCTAAATTTCATGAAATAAATAACTCAAAAATAAAAACTATTTCTCAAAAAAAAAATAGAATTGTAGATTCATGGCAAAACCAAGGCTCTGATACCATGTTGGAATTATTGATTACATGCATCACATGCATAAGCAAAATTTAAAATTTTTAACCAGTAGATATGATCTTGCCATGAATTTACAATATAAATATTAATGAGAATAAGAAAAATCACCTTTGATTTTTGTTGAATAGTTGATTTTCCTTCTCACAGGGTTGTCGCAAACCACAGTGTCCAAAATTGAACACCTTCAATTAGCAATCCACACTAGAGAAGGATTGAATGAACCAAGAATGATGGAACATGAGGGCAGGCCGAATTCCCCTTGATTCTAGCAAGGGAGTGGCAGCTAGGGTTTTTCAAAGAGAGAGAATATCTTTTCTCTTAATGTTCACTTAACCCTAAAATCCCTATCACTTGGATTTTTATAGTTAGGTTAAAAATACAACTTCATAATGGGATTGGGCTCTTTAAAATTTATGGAGAAATATTAAATGGGCTTCTAGAATTATTAATAATTTATTTGGGCTCAATTATATCCAATTTAAATCATTTCACAAAAGACTGCACAAAACCCACAAACTAGGCCTTTTGTGCATACACTTGGATTTAATAACCCAAATTAATTTCAAATCCATCCAAATTAAATATGTAGGCTTTATAACACTTATTAAATATATTTAATTTATTTTAGTTCAAGAATTAGGCCTCTAAAGCCTTTTATATGGGTTTGGCGTGTAACCCTTCCTCTGGAAGGTTTCTGCACCAAAACCAATTCTCTGGGCCTCTTTTGATTTCTGCAATGGATCTATTAATTATTATATCAGCCCTATAACACTTATAGTCCAATAATAATTAATTATGAAATACAATATTTCAATTAGGTTTATTTTGCAGCACATTTCTAAAAATTTCTGCGAACAATTCTACATGATCATAATTAATTAAACTATTTAATTAATTATTCTCTTATTCATTTCTCTTTTCCATAATAATATCAAATATTACTATCCTTTTCATTTTACCATTTTATCCTTTACTCTATATGTGTATGACCTATTGGGTTTCTGTCCATATTGGCAGTATAATATGTAATTATGAGTTCTATTCTAAACTCACATGATTTAAACTTCTTTAAATCATTTTATCAATCCCTATTGATATTTATGATACACTATTATACAAATTATGAGCAGCCTCTAGTTAAGCATCATGACTACCCAAATGTCAGGAAAGTCAAGTGGTTTGACTATACCCTTCCATAGAAATAGTTACTATGCAATTACTCCTTTCACCACTCTTATCTCAATTAGATTCTGAGTATGGATTTCTATCAACTCATATGAATCTAATTATGTATGTTCTATTAATTTAAACATTGTTCCCAAAATGCCCTTCATGGATGCCTATTCATCTTAGCATTTTACTTTGGCCAGAGATTTTTTGAACAAGGCAATTATAGAATCATGCGAGATAACTTTCCTTAATAAATATGGGATAGTGAATCCTTTGTCAATCACTCAACTATTTTCAAGTAGGTCATGATATACCAAACCTCTTTACTATGTTCACCCCCAGTTGGAAGTAATTAGCTATAGAGTCAAAGTATATTACTTGCTACTTAAGATAACCTTGGTGATCTCAAGTCTAAGGATACTTGCACAACCGCTATGAAGAGATTCCTTACTAACGTAGATTTAATATCCATATGAGGATTCTCTTTGTAGGTCTCCAATGAACTTGTTCTTTTAACAAGCATCCACATGTTAGCTTTGATCATCTTCCATAATCATAGTTATGAGAACCACTACTTGAACTATTCAAGAAGCATAACATGTGCTAGTCTATCCGAATTAAAAATGTCCTATCTTGTTAATTCTATGACTAGGGATATTTAGATATTATCTCATTTGCATGCAATAGACATCTCACATCATGAACACTTTCATGATTGCCTTTGCATTGTGTTTCTAATATCTAGGACTTCATTTATTAATTTAAGATTTACAAACTCATGTATATTAAAATAGCATTAATAAATGAATGATGCCTTTTATTAAGAATATGAGTTCATACATATTAAATACATCCCCATTACATGGGCTCTAGGGCATACTCTCTAACATGTAGTATGTTAGAAAGGGATAGAGATAGAACCTAACAAAGTGAAAGCCATTAGAGGATTTTTAGCTTGGATTTAGTACATAAGGAGGTTCGTAGCCAAGTTGAATTCAATTTGTTAACTGATCTTCAAGTTGCTTAAGAAAAGATTAGCCAGTGGTTTGGAACAAAAAGTATCAAAAGGCATTTGACACCATTAGGGGATACCTTTTACATCCACTAGTGTTGAGACCACCATAGTCATGTAATCCTTTGATTTTGTATTTGGTCACAGAGGATAGTTCAATGGGGGTTATAATGGCTCAAGAAGATGACTTGGGGATTGAGTATGGAGTTTATTATCTCAGTAAAAAGTTCCTTCCCTATAAAGCTAGGTATGTAAAAGTTAAGAAGATTTGTCTAGCAGTCATTTAGGCTTCAAAGAAGCTAAGGCATTACTTTCATTCCAACAAAGTACAAGTAGTAGCTAAGTACAATCCTTTTAGGTATTTGTAAGAAGCAGTCCCACTCTTGGGTAAGATGGGCAGGTGTTTAATCCTTCTACTAGAGTTTGAAATTAAATACATTGCTAGGAAAATAATTAAAGGTCGAGCTATCATTGTATCTCTAGCTAATTAGCCACTTGAGGGATAAGAGATATCCTATGAGTTTCTTGATGAGGATATTATGGCTATAATAGTTTAATATTGGCTGATATACTTTAATGGAGTAGTGAATAACAAAGGAGCAAAAGTGGTAGTCATTTTAGTAACCTCAGAAGGAGAAAACCTACCTTTAGCAAATAAACTAAGGTACAAAGCTACAAACAATGAGGCAGAGTATCAAGCTCGTATATTTGGGTTAAAAGTCATGTTGGCGTAGGGGTGGAATTTGCAAAAGTATTTAGAGATTCTTCTTTGGTAGTTTATCAAGTGAGAACTAAATGGTTAGTAATGGAAGAGCAGTTGTTACCTTACATTAAGTGTTTAAATGCTTTAAGCAGTCAGTTCAATGTTTGCATATTTGGGTACATGTTTAGAGAGGAGATTTAGTTGGTAGTTGCCTTAGCCATGTTGGTATCGATGTGGGATAATCTAAAGCAAGTATGTATAAAGAAAATTTTAGTCTCAAGTTTCGACAAGCCATACTTCAATGCTAGTTAAGTAATGGATATTAAGGTGGATGATGGAAAACCTTAGTATTATGACATTCAAAATTACTTAGAGAGATCGATATTCCTAGAAGAGGCCACCGAAAAACATTAAAGAATGATATGTAAGCTATCAACTAAAATTTTTACTATAGGTAGATTACTTTATAAGAGGCAACCTAATGGTATCCAACCGAGGAGCTTAAATGAAAAGGAGCCTAAAAAGTTCATGGAAGAGGTGTATGCAGGAGTATATGGAGCTCATATGAATGGATTAGCCTAAGCAAAGAAAATTATACGCCAAGGGTTCTTTTGGCTTACAATGGATACTAATTATTATAAGAACATCAAAGAGTGTCGGTTGTGTGAACAATATGCAAACTTAAAACACTTGCCAATCTTTGAGTTGCGTAACCTTACATCACTTTAGCAGTTCACCATGTAGGGTATAGCATCATTGGTATGATTCATTTGCCAGCCTCGAATGGGTATAAATTCATTATAGTTACCATTGACTATTTTATGAAGTGGCTAGAAGCAAAATCCAGAAAAAAGGTAGATACTAGGGATATGGCTAAGTTTATTAAAAAGAATTTGATATACAAGTAAGGTCTACCGTACCATATAGTGTCAGACAATAGATTACAGTTCTTTAGGGAAACTAAGAAGATGCTAAAGAAATAAAGGGTTCAACATCATAGGTCTTCTCCTTATCGACTTTAGGCTAATGGGGTAGTTGAGGCAGCCAACAAGAGTGTTAAAAGGATTTTAGCTAAAATGGTTATAACCTATAAGGATTGGGCTAATAAGATACTTTTCGCATTATGGGATTATAGAACTATAGTTAGAACTTCAATAGGGGCTTCTCTATTCTTTCTAGTTGATGTGACAATATGTGTGCTGCCAGTAGAAATTGAGCATTAGTTATTGATGGTGGTTATAAAAGTTAGGTTTTCAGAGATAAAATGGGTTAGATATAGGTTGTTATAGCTTAACATACTAGACATAGATATTATGTAAGCTTATTACCACAATCAGATTTACCAAAAGAGATTATCTTGGTCATTTGGGAAAAATGTTAGGAAGCATCCTTTGAAGGAAAGAGACCTATTGTTCAAACGAATGAGACCCAGCATTCCAAACATTTAAGGCAATTTTAAACCTACTTGGGAAGGACCTTTTATGATGAAAAAGTTGATGTCTAAAGGGGTTACCATTCTAACTAATAATAATGGCATTGATTTTAGGGAGTTGATAAATATTGATTGATTAAAGAGGTTACAAGGCTAAAACTCAAAAGATAAGAAGAAGATAATAAAATCCAAGTAGTTTAAAAATTGAAAAAATGGCAACCTAGCTAAAATCGGCACCTCATCAGGTTGAAAATCGAAAAAAGGCACCTAAGTAAAAATTAAGGGCAAAGAGAAAATATTCAATTAAGAAAACCCGAAAGGGTTGATTGATGATAGGATTCCTGATGCTTTCAATATTTTATTTCAAGATTAAATAATATATGTCAATGAGATGATGTTGAATAATGATCATGTGTAATGAAATAAGAAAGAAAAATCACATTTTTATCCAAAACATTATAAATTTATTCAAAAGTAGTATCTAATCTAGTATACCTATATCACATTGCTCTATCCATCAAAGTAACTAAGCTGAAACATCCTATTGTCGACTTCTAGACTCGTAACCCACTGCTTATATGTGGTGAAGTGGTAAAGTCACTAGCACTAACCCCAAGAATGATAGCCTTCATAGGAAGTTAGGCCCATATCCTTCGATAGTAGTTTGTTAGAAAAGAAGTAGAGTGGACCACCACAAAAAGCTAATTGGCACTTGACAATATCTTTAACGGTCCTTATACTAGCAAGCACAGCAAGTAGTAATGTCGAATGTGGCTCAATGCAATCCACATAAAAGGATGTATCCAGAAGGTCCATCTTGAACCAAAGAAAATATTGGCAATCAAAGGCACCTAAAATTGATATCACCATCTACTAGATAAGCCAACTAGATAACTCCCTTATAGGTTAAATAAATCTCATACTATTTATGCCTAAGGTTATAGTTCCTTAGTGGGTAAGTGCTCATGGCTTTGGCTCAAGAAGGTTCAGACAACTACTTCAGCTTCTTATGTAGCCACACTTGAAAAATAAAAAAGAAAAAGAGCCACTAGGGTGCATTAGGTTCATCTTAGACAAAAATAAGGCAAAAAAATACCTAAAAATCCAAAAGGATGTGTTTTCCAATAAGAAAAGCTAGTGCGAAAACCCACAAGGGGCCTAATAACTTTAAAATAATGACATACTTGAAGAGAGCTCTCTTGGAGAAGAAAGGTCAAAAGGCACAAAGATCAAGGAATAAAAGTGAGTTATTTATAAAAAGGGTATGACAGATGCCCTTCCCTCGAGGAATGAGCCACGGCTTGCCCATCTATCGCCTTTGGACTACCCTAGTGAATATTTTTTGCATATCCTATGCATTGCATGTACATCTCATTTTACATTCTCCTTGTTTTCATTTTATAGGAGGATCAAGGGACCCAATCTTAATGTGGAATCTTCCAGAAGATTTTAAAATTTAGAGAATTAAAAAAAATCAGGAAGTATTTTAAATTAGGGAGTAATTTAGAAAAAGGAAAAATAATAATAAAGTAAATTGAAATAAATTATTTTGTTCATATATGTGAATATATATGATAATAAATGTAAATAATATGATGTAAAAACTGAAATAATAAAAAAGGTAAAATATTATAAGATAAAAATAAAAGAAAAATAAAAATAAAAAGGGAAAAATGTTGATAAACGGGACATATAAAGTAGCCCTCTATTGCTAGAGATAGATGCCCTGCCCATTTGTCATTCAAAATTTTAAAAAATAAGAGTTTTTTTCTCTTCCTTTTCTTTTTCCTCACTTTCATAACTACCATTGAAAATTTTCAAAGCTTCCTCTTGGTTTTTTCTTCCTTTCTCTCTCATTTCTCGCTCGTTTTACAAACTGTTTGCATCCAAACTCTCTTAGGGATGATGCATATCTCGGGGTCTAATTTATTTCATCTTTCATCACATTTTTGTTATACCTAGTTTCTTCCTTTCAAGTAAGAATTTCCTTACTTATTCCTTCCCCTTTTGTTTTGTTTTGTAAATTTCTTTTAATAATTTTGTTATTTAAATTCAATAGCATTAATTTAAAATATCTAGTATATTTTCTTTTAATTTATCCTATTTTCTTATGTATGCTTATGAAATGCCCTCTTGATTTGCTTACTGCGTGTAGAAGTTTGATTAGGTTGACCCTATAAATTTTGTTATTAATTGGTAAGACACAAGTGTATAAAAATGAGCATGTAAATTGTATATTAAGTTTGGTTTATTTTAATTTGAATAATGCATTAATGTAGATTAATTTTAGATTAGGCCTCATCGACAAATTGTCATTAGCTATGAAATGAATAATAACCTCTTTCCTTAACTACCATGGAATCACTATTTTAATTTGATCGCTTGGTGGCCATTGGTGGGCTGTGTTGTTGCCATTAAAAGGTTTTTTATCTGTAAAGGGTAGGCACATTCCTAGCAAAAATGTTGCCAAAATTTTGTCAAAATTTTCATAGATTGACATGCACGTTTGCTAGACTACCCACTATGAGCTTAGGATGTTATAAATCATTGTATGGTGCTTGAAATATATTTCCTTATAGGTTGGCCAATATTGGTTTATGCCAGCACTTTATAAAAATTTTGCCAAAACTTTTATGAATTTAATTTTGGTTTACTTGTAATGCAAGTTAAACTTCAAAAAACTGACATTCAATATTTGTAGGATGCCATGTAGTGAGGCATATGCTACACTAGCTCCACCCACTCCAGGATGGATAACCCTTTGACATGCTGAGAGATACTAAGCCTTATCTCGAGTACAATTCTATTCTAGTAGGTTTATGTTTCGATAGTTCTTACAAATTATTGAGATGACTAGGGAGGTCGATAGATAACTCGCTGCTATAGAATGGATTACATTTTTTGCTACATCCTTTTAGATGTATCCCGACATCACTAGAGAGTTCTTAGCCACTGTCTAGTACGGGGGCCACTAGAGGTCCAATATAGAGTCTAGTTCAAAGTGAGGGATGTGTAGTATAGTATCACACGCCATTGCTTCATAGAGAATATAGGGCTTTCGGTGGGACCAGATGTCTTAACCTTAAAGAGAGGAATAGTAAGAGAGCTATGCATAGCTATCGTGCTTCTTGAGGCTATATAAAAGTTTAACATGACCAAGAGCACGATACTGGCCATACATGCTCTCAGGAACATTTAAAGGGTTTTGTCTTCTTCATAACTCAATCACATCGACAGTCTTAAGTTTGTCAACACGGTCAATGTAGTATATATAGGACATATGTGAAGGCAGAAGGGTAAATATTATGCATGAGATCATTCCCACCCTAATTAAAGTTACTATCCAGCCTACATCATAGATATATATATTAGGGGAGTGGTGACCTTGCTATTAATAGACCTACGGGCAAATGAATGTATGTTTGGTAGGCCACTTTAGAAGGATATTTTCATATACTTGAAGGCCATTTTTGGTATGAGGATGGTCAAGATAGTGCTAGGGTATGAAGGGCAGTATATGTTATTGATTATTCCTGAGACCAGATAGAGGTACAACTTAGACCCCATTATACTAAAGCTGCTGGTATAAAAGGAAGATCAGGATTAGCCTCATCCTTAGCCACTTTAGATACCCCTAGCATCATTAGTTTAATATGATAACCAATAGAAGGAGCAACATAAGCCTCATAGGATAAGTATAAATTTTAACTTTAAGATGGATATATAGGCAGATCTTGATGAGCTTTTATCAGATCACCTCATCCTTCAGTGCATCAATGGTTGCCTATTAGGCCACGGTAGTCACCCTCTAGGAGATCAGGGAGGCACTCACCATATGGCCATTTGGGGCTTCCACTTTTGCTGCTACTAGGACATATGATCATCCGAGGGCATCTACCTCCACCGCTCCACCACCAGTGCAGTAGATGCCAGCACCATCATCAGTGACATTTTAGAGTGATTGTCTACCATAGAGGATGCTATCAGGAGATAAGATTAGAATCTACAGACTATGTTATCTTTGGTGTAGTTCTTGCTAATTGCATTAGGGTGATATGCAGAGTATTACAACAATTTAGTAGTCGTTGGGTAGAGATTTGATGTGAACTTACAGATGGTTGATAATTCCATCACACAGATCATAGAGTAGAGAGGTTGCAATAAAGTAGTGGTCCCTAGGGGTAGACAAGCTATGGTTGAGGCAAATAAGTAGCTGAAGAGGCATATTAGGGACCTATGAGATGATTTGATGAGGTATCAAGACTAGCAACCCCAGGTAATCTTAAGGATGAGCTAGAGCTCATAGCATCTAGCTAAGGTGACAACATAGATTTTATAGTCCTTGTCTGCTGAATTACCTAAATTTGAGTTTAAATTCAGACAGTGGGGAGAGCAGACACTAGCAATACCTCAGGTAGTGGCACCATATAGACCTTCCGGGCTTTAGCATTTTATCCTCCATCTAGACAATCCTACAATAAAGGACCATGATCCTCTCGGTAGGTTTATTTTGTATACAATGAGTTTTATAACTTTAGATATTTTGATACATTTAAAAATTATAACATGTATTTATGAATTCCTTTTTATTTCATTTATGTTTTTTTTATTGGTATCTCTAAAATAGAAATAAATTGTAAAATGGATAACAAAATGCATGATCAAAATAATGACAATTGAAAAAGATAAAATGGTATGACAAATGACAAAAATAAAACAACCATAATTAACATGATAAATATGAAAATAACAAGACCAAGTTTAATAAATAAGGCGCTAATATCACACCTTTTCTCATAGGTACTTAAAATCCTCTCAAGAGGTACACATTCCATATTTTATAGAATTTAAAGGAGGAATTTTTTTTTATTATAGAATGGGATAGTACCTATATTAAACTGAATCGAAAGGATAAAGTGCTTGTGAATGGGGATAACAACCACACTAAATTGGATTAGAAGGATGAAGTATTATGAATGGAGAATGGACATGAATCTATGATGTTCTTACTCCTTAGTCATGATTCCAAGACACCTATAAAGCTACAAGTAGTGTAGACACTTGGTCTTAAAGAGGCTTTTATCAGGGTTACCTAATGAGAAAAACTGCTATTTAAAAGATAGTGGATCAAAGATAGTAAGGCCTTTTTTTTATGTTGAAATGCTTTTTCAAAAAATATTTTAAATTGTTTTCATGATTGATTTGGGTGATCGAGTAGACCAAAGGGCTGAACAATGAGAAATATTATAGATCAAGGGCTTAAAAGATAATTTAAGCATGCTTTAAGCCTTGCACACCTGTCTATAAAGAAAATGCCATCATTGTTTAGCCAAATTGCTAGCTTTTTCCATTTTTGGGTTTGCACACCCTTGCACAAGGATGTATGGCCATGTATAATAAGAATCTTACCTTTTTAAGCAACTGGCTTGAAGCACTTATGTTGCACACGCATGTAAACCCTTATTGCATATCCGTGTACCCTAAAAGTAGGTTAAATTTTTAAATGTAAGTCAGCAAGTGGGCTAACTTTTAGGGCTGTACACCCATACATATTGGTTTGCATGCTCATGCATACCTCCTTATATAAGGAAATAGTTGATTTCTTCAAGAGGTTGGGGATAAAATTGATGTTGGAAGCATTGTCATTGTCATAAAAGGTTTCTAAAGTTTTCAATGTTTAAAAGGTCAATTTTGGCATTTAGTTCTTTACTTTTTAAGTTGATTTTAACCATTTCAATGAAAAAGAGGTCCACGAATTCAACATTTGATAATCTAATCGAGTAAGTACACTTAAGGTAATATAAAATTTTTGTCTTACCAACTCAATTTTTTTGTCATATAAACCTTATATATTTGTCATTTTGGGTATATAATTTTTATTCATGAATTTTATTTACTGTACATTCACTGCATATTCATTTCTATACAAATTTAGGTTGTTAAGCCTTTTTCAAGGGTATATTGCCTTGTGGTAGATATTGTTAGGCTATTTTTGTAAAATCCCTTTATTGTAATCTTGGTTGCTTCTCCCAAAAGATCTAGTTTAAAAATTATTTTTTTTGTATTTAATATTCCCTTTTCACTCCTTTTTAGATATATTATTCATGATGACTTTATTTCAAAAAGTGAAGAAAACTAGCCTTTGCCAAGCCACTATAGTCGTGCATCACCTGATGCATACCCATGCACATTTTTTAAAATAAAAGAGTCAATTGTATGTTGCCTAGTGCACGCCAGTGCATTTTTGACATACATGTTAGATTTTTGTCTTTCTTTTTAATTTATTTCACTTTGTTTTTTTCTTATATATTCTCCTTTTATTATTATTATTATTATTATTATCATTATTATTATTATTAACCCTTTTGCAAGTACATTCAAGCGAGCACTGCAGGTCAGTTTACAATTCTTTTTCTTTATTATAAAAAGGCCTTTTTGATAATAGGTGGAAATTGTCACAAAAATATTTATAGTAAGGAATTGGGATATTTCATGAATAAAATCAAACTAATGTTAACATTTTTGCCCATGAAACTCACTTGTAAAAATTAACTTTTAAAAATATAAATGATTTTTGTACATAATTAAATAAATAGGATGTTTCTTAAATGAAACTTAAATTGGCAAGTCCTTATCTTCAAATTCTCTCAATAAAATTTTTCTTCATAAACCATATGCGAAGACTAAAGTTCTCATAAAAAAATATTACAATGAACTACTCGATTTATAGATGTCTTTATCACTTTATTCTGTGCCATGATTTACTAATTTTTTACATGATTGGGTATGCCTTTAATTTATATATTTGCTCTGATCTTGCATGTAAAAAAAGGATGACACAATTAATCTGAAAAGCCCTTATGTCACATTTATCAAAGGTAAATGTGATCATTGACGATGAGATAGGGATACACCAACGTGCCATCTCATGCCTTATGAGCCTCAAGATTTTGCAAGTTAGGTTGAGTCTCTTTCTTATCATAAAGCGACAGGTCAGCTCAGGTAGAGGAACCTCAACCTAGATGGACCTTGAAAGTTGGATGAAACCATTAAAGGTTAAAGGTTTCCTTCATTGAGTTCGATGATGCTTTGGTTCCAGAGGTAAAATTAGATATTGGTAAAAAGAGAGCGCGTTATAGTGGCAACTCCACTAGGGACACTTAAGACTTCACTTCGAAACTACTTTTGATTTATGTGACATAAAAGAATTTTTGTTAAGAAATGTTATCTCTTTTTGAAATTGCATTAAAATCATGCTAGAGCCTCATAATAAGTTAAGCATCCCATGTTTCTCATATTTGATGCATTTCTAAGTACTCCCTTATTATTTCCTAGATGGAGGGTAGTGTAAAAGATAATCACCAGCCTAAGTTTAGTACTTTTTGGTCTATCAAATGGTGACCTAAATGATCATTATGCTTGTGATGACCTAGACCCATTAGTAGGGACAATGCTTAGTTAGCCTTGCAATCGAGTGCCTAGACCAAAAGCTCATATAATGATATAACAATCTCTACTAGGATATCTATAATAATCTTGCATTACTTATGATGTGGATCTTTGTGTATTAAGTAAACCTTAACAAGTCTAGATGTTCACTAATCAAAGGCTGCCATATCTCGGTAAGCCCATTTTTATTTGTTTGGGTCACTCAAATATGCATTGATCGAAACTTTATTCATGTACTTTTCTTAAGAGGAGTTATGCTGTCAAATTTTTTCCATACACCATTAGTATTCATCAGGGTCCCCTATTAACCTATGGATTAAGCCCATCTAGGAAGAGGATTTTGACCATGTGTGTGGAAGAAATAACGTGGAGAGGACTCTTGTATGTAGTTATTGACACTGCATCTCATGATCATTCATTTGCATTTGCTTATACATCATACTAACACCGCCCATTTTGGTAGCCATAATAAATCCATCATTTCCCGGGTGGTTTTAAAGATCGGATAGTAATTTGGTTAAAAAATAGTTTACTGAAAATACATAAGAACTGGTATCAAGATAGAGTTCAGAATTGTGATCCGAGTCAAGTATAGACAGTGTTTTAAAAGGGTTTTTTGAGGGGAATTTAAAATAGTTAGAAAAGAAAATCATGTATGATCTTACTCCTCTAGTTTCGAAGATATCGATAAGAGTATGGATGATATTGAGAGAAAGATGATGTTAATGCTTACAAGTCACACAACTAGTTTGGCTTCAATCCCAACTACTCAATTGACTCTTATCGAAGAGATTCTAGTAGCATTTGTCGTGACTCCCTTACTAGTAGTAGATATTAGGAATATAGCTATACGCGGTGTGGAAAAAGATGTCACTAATGGTTATCGTTAATGTGATTTTATAGTTAATAAGGAAAAGGAATTCTAGGCCCCTCAATGTTGAAGAACCTTATCCATCAAGATGAAAATCCTACTATGAAGAAGATGGAAGAAAAGCTAGAGGCTTTGACTAGGATGCTGTTAGTTAGAAAAGGCATCAGTCTTGAGGATATTGATTTAGATGGCGAAGATACTTTGCCCAGTCAATTGAAGATACCTAATTTGATAAAGTTTGATGGATCATTTAACCTACTAGCTCATATCAAGTAGTATGTTCTACTCATAAAAAAAATACCCTCACTAAGAGATAGAAAGTGGATCTTTATAGAAAATGGATCTTTTTAGTCTAAACCTTATAGGCCCTGCTATTAATTATTTTCATAGCTTTTATAAAAATACCAGGAAGATTGGAAGAGGTTGACGAAAGAGGTTTTAGGTGATATGATTACAGTGCATGTATGAAAGTCATTTTGAATGATTTGAAGTTATTACGGTCAAAACCTAAAGAGTCCTTCCATTAGTACCTCATTCGATGGAGGAATAGAGTAATGGAAATAAAGATGAAGCCTAACATATAGGATCTTATCCTTTTATTCAGGCATAATGTATGTCCTTACCAAAATGAGGGTTTCAAGATGAAAGAGTTGAAATATTGGGAATCTTTGAAAGATATAGCAGTTGAAACTAAGGGAGAATATTTGGCATGGAAGGATAGGACCGTGAGGATGAACAATAGGAGTAATGGTAGCAACAAGCAAGGTTTTGAAAGCTCAATTTTGGGTAAGAGTACTGATAATAGTAGTGGTAGTGGAGGTAATAATGGAAGAATTGGTAAAGTGTCAGTAATAGGGATCAACCAACAACGTTATTCAAATTTTGGAAAGTCACTATCCTGGTGCTTTAGTCATTTGATTAAAGGGGGAAGTTACAACCAATGCCATCTAAGCTTGAAGGAGAAAGGCCAGCTTGGTCATATGTTTGACTAGCATTGCACCTTCAATCAGCATACAAGGCATGAGACCAATTGTTACAATACCTTGAGGGACTGTATCCAATATTTGATTGATTCTCAATAAATATATGATCTGGAGAAAGGGCTGATAAAAGAAAGCTTACAATGTTGTACCACTACTAGTGTTTATGGTTAGATCTGGCTTGCCAAATTAGTATGTTCTTAAAGATTTGTATGGCAATGAGTACTTGGCTATCACTCGTAAGGCTCAGAGAAGTGGTAATAGTTTAGATACGAGTACAAAAGGGTTAAAAAATGTAGGGGAATTAGTTCGATTAGTTGATATATGGGATATAGATAGCGAAGTGAATCGTAAGCATACTACATGGTAGATGATGGTTCTTCTATCAATGTATATTGTTTTATCACAATGGTAACTTATTGTATTAACAAGATTGTGCTGACTAAGTCTCAACTTACTATAATAGTCTATGACAGCTCTAAGAAGCAAGATGTTGGCGCCTTTAGGGCTAATTAAGATAGAGGTAAAATTTATAGTGTTATAAATACTAGCTAATTTCTCCCTATTATTGGGGCGACCTTGGTTCCACTAACTAGGAGGGGTTCCTTCCACCTTGCATCGGATCGTTCGAATTTTGCATAAAGAGGGTATAGTTACTATCATGGTAGTAAGAGAGAATTCAATCTCTACCTTGAGTATAGCTAATCAGCCATTCAATGGTTTCCATGCAATCAAAATTGATACTGAAGAAGAAGAGATAGATTTTGCAAGCACTCAAGTTGTTAATATGATGAAGAAAATGAATTATCTACTAGGTGTTAGATTAGAAAAAGACTCTCAGGGGACCCCTGTACCTATTGCTCCAATTAGTCTAAAGAATATGAAAGGTTTGGGCTACTCTAAGAATTATATTGAGAAGTAACCTGGTCCATAGCTTGAAAAGGTTCCTCATATCTTGGAAAGCTTTGTGCTAGCATCCTAAGAGTGCAAGTACTACAGAGAGGCCAAGCCTATAGTGATTCAAGGAATGATTGTCCCTAGGTTTGAGATCTTTGTTGATGTTTTTGATTGGTTAGTTGGAACCATCAAACATGTACCAGGGTTATGGGATGAAGGTTAGGAGGTACTAATGCCAGGGTCGCCAACCTTCAAGACTAAAGGAAAGGAAAAGATTGAGTGTTGGACTGTGGTTCTTAGGAAGAAGACACCATCAAAAGAAGGAGAGGCATTTGCTGCTACATCTATCATCTCTATCTCAAAAGATGATTCATTTATAAATGTAATTTACATTCCCAAATTTTTTTTTGTGATGATGTACCTTTTTGCTCAAGTTAATAAGATTAATAACTTTGCTTATTTGTGCAATATCTCATCTGATTGCATCATGCATGATCATAATCACAGCTCATTGATATTTGACATCAATTCAACAAATACTACTCCATTTAATCTCAAAACCTAGGATAACCCTAAAATGATCTTGATTGCATCTAACATAACTCCTAAAGATAGGATAAAATTCGAGAGAATATTAAGAAAATATTAAAAACTCTTTGCCTAGACTTACGAGGATATGCCTAGAATTGACATAGACAATACAAAGCATGCCATTCCAATGTATCCAAATAGTAAATTGGTAAAATAGAAGCTTCAAAGGCTTAGGCTATAATGGGTTAAAAAAATGAAGGAAGAACTGAAAAGGCATATTGAACCGAAGTTTTGACTTGAGGTTTCAGTATCCTACTTGGCTAGCCAATGTCGATCCTATTGCTCGAAAAAGATAGGAACACATGGATGTGTATTGAATATCATGATTTGAACAAAAGTATGCCCAAAAGATGACTTTTTGCTCCTCCATATAGATATGTTGGTCGATAGTGTAGTGAAGTGCATGATCTACAATTTTGTTAATGGGTATGTGAGATACAATCAGATTTTAAACATGATAGTAGATCGGGTAACGACAACCTTCCTTATTGAATGGAGAACTTAGGCATGTAAAGTCATGCCACCGAGATTAAAAAATGCAGGAGCCACCAATTAGCAAATGGCTACTAAGATTCTCAATGACTTGATCAACAAAGAAGTCAAAGTGTATGTTGATGATACGATAATTAAGTCAGCTATAAGTGAAGGACATTTTAAGGCTTTAGAGAAGTTTTTCAAGTAGATCGACAAGTACAATCTCCATTTTAATCCAAAGAAGAGTGTTTTTAGGGTAACCTCAGGTAAGTTACTAGGGCATGTCATTAGCCAAAAGGGAATAGAGGTGGATCCAGATAAGGTAAAAGCAATTCGGGAGATGTGAATGCTAAATAAGGAAAAAGAAATTAAAAGGTTCTTAGGATGAATTCAATATATCAATTGGTTCATTGCTAAGCTCACCTCTATATATGAAATGATTTTCAACCTTCTGAGAAAAGATCGGCTGGTTAAGTGGAATGACAATTATTATAAGGCCTTCGATACCATTAAGGAGTACTGGTGACATCCTCAAATTCTCTAACTACCAAGATAATCAAAGCCTTTAATCCTATACATAGCAGTGAAGTAGGGTTCAGTAAGAGCCATATTAGCTTAAGAGGATGATAATAAAGCTGAGTCTTTAATCCCATACATAGTAGTGAAGCAAGGTTTAGTAAGAGCCATATTAGCTTAAGAGGATGATAATAGAGCTGAGTTTGCCATATACTATTTGAGTAAGAAGTTCTTGCCATGCGAGACCAAGATATGGATGTAGATAAGATTTGTTTGGCGATGATATAGCCCTTAAAGAAGTTAAGGCACTACTTTCATTTCGATAAGATTCAAGCAGTAGCTAAACATAACCCATTCCAATACCTATAATTAGCACTATCCGTATTGGGGAAAATGGGAAGGTGGCTATTACTTTTGCAAGAATTTAAAGTGGAATATATAACTAGAAAGATGAATAAAGGAAGGGTAATTGCAGAGTTTCTTGCAAATTACCTATTATAATAGTTTATGGTTGGAAAATATAGTTCGATGGGGCTACCAATAACAAAAGAGCTACAACATAAGTCATTCTTATCATTCCCGATGGTGAAAAACTCCCTTTAGCTAATAAATTACGGTTTAAAGTGACTAATAATGAAGTGGAGTATGAAGTCTACATATAAAAAGTGGAATCCTTAATAGCACTGGCAGCAGAGATCGTCGAGGTGTCTGGGGATTCATCCATAGTGATCCACCAAACGAAGGGAGAATGGTCCATCAGAGAGGAAAGACTGGTGCCTTACATGAAATATATGAGGAGTTTGAGTGGTCAATTTAAGGTATGCACCTTCAGACACGTGCCGTGCAATGTGAACCAAATGTCAAATGCCTTAGTAACCTTGGTATCTATGTGGCACAACCTTTAGGGGATAATTATGAAATCAGTAATAATCATGTGCTCAACTAAGCCATACTTAAAGAATAAATAACTTATAAGTTTAGATGGGTTAGATATCAAACCATAGTATTATGATGTCTAGAATTATTTTAAAAATTCCAAGTTCCCTAAAGAAGTGGTAGAGAAAGATAAAAAGATAATTCATAAGTTGGTTAGCTAGTTCATCAGTGTAGATAGAATCTTATATAAGAGACAAGTTAAGGCATTTAGTTAAGGTGTTTGGATGAGAAAGAAGTGAAGAAAGTCTTAGAAGAAACTCATGCATGGGTATGCAGAGCTCATATGAATGGATTAACGTTAGCTAGAAAAATCATGTAGCAAGGGTTCTTCTAGCTGACCGTGGACACCAACTGCTCCAAAATGTAAGAATATGCCATCAAGGCTAGTTATACGTTGACTTGAGTCATCAATTTTTCCTGTAGTTGAGTAATTTATCCTTGCCATGGCTTTTTCTAGCTTGAGGAATATACATCATTAGAGAAATTCACCTAATAGGCTCTAGTGGTGATAGGTACATTATGGTCACCATTGATTATTTCACAAAATAGGTGGAAGCTGAGTCATTCGAAGTGTTGGGGGTATGAGAGATGGCTAGATTCTTTAAGAGGAAACTGGTCTGTAGGTACGAGGTGCCTCACCATATAGTGTCAAACAAAGAGGTGCAATTTCAAGCAGAAACAAGACACATGCTTTAGAAGTACAGGATTCAACATCATAAGTCATCACCTTGCCTTCTGTAGGCAAACGAAATAGTCGAGGCTACTAATAAGAACTTGAAAAGGATTATGTCCAAGATTGTGAAACATATAAGGATTATGCTGAAACAATACCATTTGCACTTTAGAGGCACAAAATTGCTATTAGAACTTCTACAGAAGCCACTCCTTTTTCCCTTGTGTATAGCTTAGAAGTAGTGTTACTAGTTGAGATTGACCTATAGTCACTGAGGGTTGTACTAAAAACCAAATTGCTAGATATAAAATGGGCAGAACATAGGATGGCGTAATTGAACCTGCTAGATGAAAATTGAATGAGAGCTTGTTACCACAATCAACTGTACCAAAAAATATTAGTTCAGTCTTTTGGTAAAAAGGTTAAGGGCCATCATCTGATGGAGGGCAACTTGATATTAAAATAGATAAAACCTGATTTACCTGACTATCGAGGAAAATTTAGGCCAAATTTGTAAGGTCCTTTTATTATAAAAAATTTGCATTCCAAAGGAGCGGCTATCCTCACAGACAGTAATGGGATTTAATTCAAAGAATCGATTAACATTAATAGGATGAAAAGGTACCACGACTAAAAAAAAGGCAAAATAATGATAGCTTGTAGGTCAAAAACCAAAAAAAGGTGCCTTAGGCAAAAATTAATGGTTGAGAGAAAATATCCAATAAAGAAAACCTGTGAGGCCTGATTGACGATAGGAGTTTGATTTATTAAAGATTTCACCATCTGAGACTAAATGAAAATTATGCTTTGTAATAAATGTCATATCGTGATTATCATTATTGCAAGTTGTAATCATGTGAGAATGCATAAGTAGTTTAAGTTAAACACTTCAGTTAACATATAAGCAGGCATGTTATTTATTCATTCAAAAACACCAACTGCAAAAACACAATAGCAAAATAAAACAAATAGACACACAAACAAACTAGTTGGAAATAAAAAGTATAAGTCCTAACGGCTAGTACTACAGCACTTATATTACATATCACAAAAAAAAAAACAACAAAGACACAAGCTTTCCCATTATAAAGATCGGCAATTTGCACTTTCCTTATTTTGGCCTCTTTTACTTGGGAATTTTAGCAAGAATGCTCTAGTGTCAAGTACCTCTATAACCTATAAGTGATATTTCATGCTAGTCTTAAAGTCACATATGTTCATAAGAGAGATATTAGTCCTTATAGGCAAGTGTCTAGAAATGTAATGTTAGCCTATAATGAAGGCATTAGTCAAATCGCCTCCCATAAAGTTCAGATGTGTATGCATAATCTCCTATTTCACACCAAACTAACAAGTTCAATGAGTGGTGAAAAAGTAGTCCTATAAAGGTCATAAAGAGGAATGCATCCAAAGTTCCCATTGTGAGTCAAATATTTGATGCGGATCCAAGGGCGTATAAAGTTCACCCTTCATTCTACAATAAAAATAAACCATATAAGGCCTTCCTCTATAGTGCCAATCCAGTACTAGCGTATGAGGGCATCGAGAAACCTTAAAGAATTTATATCCACAATATGGCGAGAGGGCTCAACCAACATTCTAAGTTTTTCTTGCAGATAAATCTAAAAAAAGTGTGAGAAAAGAAGTAGAAAAAATGAAAATGACATTAAATGTAAAAGCCACTGAAATGGTTTGGTGTCCACTTCAAGCAAAAATTAGGCATAAGATTATATGAAAATCTGTAAAAAGATGCATTTCCTATAAAGAAAAGATAGTGTGAAAACCACAGAGGGCACACTACCTTAAATAAATGACTATAGGTACCTGAAGCAACAAGGGACTACCATTGGATAAAATGCTGGGGTCAGCAATTACTATATCCAATTTGTTAGTGTAAGCCCTAGCTCCAATGTATTGTAATAAAACACTTTGAATTAATAAAATGAGGCATTTGTTTTATCTTTTGTATTCCTGTGCATATCAATTGATAGAACTATCCAAGAATGTCATTTCGGTTTAAGTTATCATGTGTGAGGCACATGGTTGTAAGACCTTGAAACAAATGAGACTTCATTCTAAACATCCCTAGTCAGTCATTGTTATGGGAATAACAATGAATTAAGACTAGTATGCTCTCTCTGATATTATGAGTTATGTCTTACGGATCATTAGGACAAGAGTGTCAATCAGAGATCATAGATACATGTTAAAGAACATGGTATCTGGATACGATCTGCTTATAAGAACACTACATGGTACAAGTCATAAGTGTTTCTCATATGCAAGTTTGGTATCGGAGTTCTTAGACCTAAAATCTCTATGAAACTTTTTATGAATTACTGTGTACTTTGACATACACCTAACGTGCTCGTAACAGAGTGACAAGTACGGGTATGATTGGGTATGCATTGATTCATGTTAGAGAGCATGAGAGAAGTGAAGGGATTACCCCTCTCGATAAGAGAGAAAATATCATCGGCCACTTGATCAGTGAACTAAGAAGTGTATGGCCATACCGAGATGAAATAATGAGTAATCATTATTTATCTGAGAGTTCAGTGTCACAGGAATATCAAGAAAGGAATTAATATATATAAGGATGACTAGTTCCATGCCTTATATTAATTATGATATTTATGGGTAATGGACTATGCAAAATTGCATTAGGTCACTAAATGCCATATGCCTTTTTAATTTAATTTGAAATGCTATAATATCTTGCTAGAGAATATATATAGCCTTTGAATTAATTTATTAATTCATTTTCAATATTAAATAGACCTATAGGATCGTACACAAAGTATTGGACTTAAAATATTTAAATAGTGTATTGGGAATTAATTTGGACTTTTATTTAAAGTCAAATTAATGCATAAAAAGGGTAAACAGATTTTTGCCTAAAACAGCTGTAAAAACAGTTTTTTTGCCAGCTAGCTGTTTTAAGCAAAACTATCAAGGTGCGATTTTGTTTTTGGCAAATCTATCAAACAAGGTTTTTGCATAAAACATGTAGCTGTTTTAGGCAAATATGTTAACAGTTGTTACACGAGAAAAATTTATTGGCATATGCTAGTTTTAATTTCAATTAATTAATTATCTATGTATAATTAAGTTAATTGAGTATTAAATTCTAAATTGTATTTAATCAAAATATAATACTTGAGAGGGAATTAATGTGGCCAAAATTCGACAACCAATTAATTTCAAAATAAGTTTATTTTGATTAAATGACTAATGCCATTTAAATTTGAAACCTAATAGAGTTTGAATTAATTTAAATCACTTAATTAGGAAGTGATGGAGGCTGAATATATTCCTAATTCTAAGGGATTTTGGGATGACCTATCTTTCCTAAATTAATGATATAAATTAATTAATTCTATTTTTGAAGTGGTGAACAATTTTTCTCTTTTGGCCGAAATACATAAGGGAAAGAATACTTTCTTGCTTTCTTGTGTTCTTGGCATTAATATCACCTAAAAGAAGTGCAAGTTCAAGTCTTGTAGCTTCAAACCATTGCCTTTACATAATACTTTAAAAGAGAGCTAGCAATCTCTATTTTAAGCCATCTTTGCAAGTGTGTGTGTGAGAATAGAGGGAGTGGCGTAAAAGGTTGTTCCTTGGTATTGGTGATCAAGATCTAAGGCAGATAAAGTTATCTTAGTTGCTGGTCATCACCAAATTCAAGATTTAAAAGGCATCAAAAGTTGTAAGTTGTAAAAACCCTAAAATTGCATGTTTCAATTCTTGTTATGGAATTATTTGGCATGAATGATTGTTTTTCATCATTTTTCTGCTGCATGATTACCATGAACATATCATGTCATATTCCATAAGTGGTATCAGAGCCTAAACATGCTTATTTTAGTGCTTTACATGCATGAAAAATTAATTAAAAATCGTTATTTTGAAAACATGAAATGCTGAAATTTTCTGTTTTGAGTTTTTTGCTTTGTTTTGGTGTAAAAACGATTTTAATTGATTAGATAAGTATTATATATGACATGTTAATATACTATCCTAAGATGTTATAGGAGCTGTTAATGGTTGGATTTAATTAATAATACCTGATGGTACATGTTAATATTAAAACTAGGTGCTAGTTGGCATGTTAATTGTTAGTTTAACAACTAGTTTTCAATATTAAATGTAAAAACAATTTTGGAATGTTTGTAAGTGATTTTTAAAGCTTAAATATAAGGTCTGGACATATTTTAAATTTGGTTTTAATTCTGGTCCATGATAATTTAATTGATTAATTTTAAAATCACTTAAAACTAAGACTAGTTTGTGTTTGTTACATATTTAATCAACATTGTTTGTTTTGTTTTGATTAAAATGGTAAAAACACATTTAGATCAGATTGGTACAGAATATTAAATCAATATTTATGACCTTATTTAAATTATTAAGTGACTCATAAAATTGATTAAAGTGTTTGTGCATTTTATGGCATTTCATAAGCATTAAACAACTAGTTTTTGTTGTTTGGTTGTTTTTGCATGAATGTCGTGTACTATATATGTGTTCTTCATGATTTTATATTTTTAATTCATGTTAGCACATATTACATGTGTTTTTAATGTTTATGGGCTATATGACATAAAATTAAAAATGGAAAAATTGGAAATTATACTAAAGTTGATTTATAGCACAAATCTAACTAGTTAGTGTTTTGGGCTTTTAAGAGAACTTATTCAATAAGAGGATTTAGTCCATTGGGCTTTGGCCCAGGCCCATCACGGGGTCATCTCTTAAAGGTTCAAGTACACAATTTCGATTAATGGGCTTGGCTAAATTAATTAAAATTGGACTTTGTTTGATCCATGAATGTCATGTATATTTATTTGCTTGTTTGGTGTGATGAATGGATATGCATGGTGCATTCATGGGCCCTGGGTTTTGTAATTAAATATGGCCTGTGAGCCATTATATTTTGTTGTAAAAGTTTCATTTATTTCTTAGAATAGAATATACTTGAAGACTTTGTAAATCAAGATGAAGCCCACCGGAGTGGAGAAGCCAAACTCGAAGATTCTTATGTAATAGTATAGAATCTTAGTTGTAGGTTTTTGGGCCTATGTTTGTCATGCTTTACTTTATGCAATTATTTATATATGCATGCTATGTATGGATGAAAAAGTGTATAACATGTAAGCCGTAATAAAATGAATCCCTAAAAATAGTACGTCACAAAGTTACCTTCCTAATTCGAAACATGTCAAGGCATCGATCATCGGTCACGTAGACTAGGAGACCTAGATGCGCCCGATTATCTTTGTGAGGAATGGGTTGTGGATGTAGGTTGGACTTAACATGGAAAGGGATTTCTGGACCTAGGCAACTAATAAATGGGTTTGTGCTATGACATCTTAAGATGTTAGCCCATTTGATCCAAGAGTCATGTACGAGACATGATTGGAGTTTTTCTACCTAAGTAACTTAACTCGTTAGGTGTACAAGCTCAGCTTGACTAATAAGTTGATGTGAAAAGTGGATTGCCATTAACAAATCCTATCTTAAAATTTAAACCTCATTCTCTTAGGTTCATTAACTTATGCCATAATCAACATCTTTATTAAAATTTCCAACATTTGATGATAATAAAAACTATCACAAAAAAAAACCCATTCCTATACCTTGAATGAACCATACCCTATCTCAATCTTTTGCTACTTTTTTGCCTTTATTCTTCTTTACATCTTCCTCTAAAAATTATATTTCATACATGCATCCATTTCATGCATATTCTGTAAGGACCCAAAATAGGCCCTAGTAGAATTCAAGGGCAATTACATGTTATTGAAGTCTAATTGAGTATTATTGGATAAATTATTAAGAGTTAAGATATTAATTTGGGCAACAATATTATTAAGTTATCATTAATTATGTGATAAATGTGTTAATTATATGGTATGAACTTTATAAGGGCATAATGAAATTATTATTGTTGGTATAATAATATTCAAGGGTGCAATTGAAGTATAAAGTATTAGTTTAGGGGTCAATTTGTAAATACGGCATCTTTAGGGGCAAATGTGAATAAATGAATAATTGAGAGGTTAATTTAAGAGAAAGAATAAATGAATAGATTAATTTATAACATGCAAATAAATGAGGGAACTTAGTGTGGCATGCAAAATTTTGAAGGATCAAAAGGAGAATTTTCATTGCATTATAAAATCTGAATTAATGCAAATAAGAGAGAAAAAATGATGAGTTGAAGGAGAGAGGGACATCTCTTTGATGAAGAAAAGAATAAATTGAACACAAATTACTCACTTCTCTCTCTTTCTCTTAAAGACCTTGCTCTCTCCCACAAAAAAAAGATTGAAACTTCTCCTTCTCTACCATAAAATCCGGCCCCTTTCTCTCCAAGAACATCTTCACATTTCTATCTTATGCAAAGAAGGAAGTATGGATTTAAAGATGCTTTCAAGGGTTTAAGCAAATAAGAAGAGTGAAAGAAGATTTTGAAGAGAGTTGGAATTTCAAAACAGGTTTGGGAACATCTTTCTCTTCTTGCATGTATTATTTGTATTGAAATATGGATATAGTGTGATGTTTGGGAATATTACCCTTGTTGCATGAGACTATTGTTGCTGGATTTGTGTACTTATATATGGGAGAGATGCATTTTTAGTTGGTGAAATTGCTTAGAGAGATGTAATTGTAAGATTTTTACTTTGCATGTGTTATTTGATATAGCTAGGATAAATAGATTGTTAAAAGCTTGATTTGAGTTTATTTTAAATTGATGTTAATATTTAAAAGTTATAATATAATGTATGAAATTATATTTTATGAGTAACTTGAAATAAAACGTCAATCATTGATGTTTAAAAGAACATGCATGTAAGTTTGAAAATTCTGGGTTTGGGTTCACTGGACCTAGCTGTATTCATTTGGTAATATTTTGCGTTTGAGAATATATAATTAGATAATTCCAATTGGATGTTAAATTAGACTTATAGAAAAATATTTCATAAGAAGAAATCACATTCTAATTCTGTTTCTAAGTGGGTCATAACCTAGCTTGAAAATAAAATAAGTGTGCAGTCTATTGCTCATGAACAGTCTTCAGTATTTGGACGATATCTCTTAATTTGTAACTGATATTGAGATTGGGTTTGATGTTATAGAAACTAGAAATTATATCTACAACTTTGTTGAAGACAACTTTTTCTAAAAATGCCGTTTAGTGTGTCAAAAATGAAGTACGAAATGAATTTGTTAATCAGTTTGCAGGATTTTGGGAACAGGGTGAAAATTCGTAGGGCCAAGCAGACTGTCGCGAGCATGACACCATGATTTTTGCCCATAACTTTGCTTTTTATTCCCCTTTATCGTTATATTAGGCTACCTCCATTTGTTACACATATAACTAAACAAAATAGGCCTTGAATGCAAGTATACGAGGGTTATAGACTCGTGTGTATATAAATTTGTATTAAAGTATATATATATATATATATATTATGATGAGATATGCTCAATTATCATTAAGCAATTTCTAACATAGAAATACATGTATCTAAGGATGTAAATCAAGTTATGATTACATATGTATAACTTAACTACATGTTGTTATGATAAATTCATAGTTACATGGAAGCACATTGAATTAAGTATGGCATGTAATATGATTGTTGATAAAGGTTTACATAACAATTATATTTGTACATAAGTAAGGATTGTTGGTAATGATATAAAAATATTCATATGTGATCAAACTTATGTACATGGTTTTTTTTGTGTGCAATTATGCTTTCATGTACATATTTTTAATAATCGAGTGAATGTTTATCTAATGCATGCATGTATACTATAAAGTTAAGAAATGTTTAAATAGGATAAATGAAAGTTTATAATATAAGGTTATCATATGATTACATGAATGTAACATATATAAATGTATATATATGTGTAAATGTCTAAATGATTATACACGATTTTTATTGATCACTTGAATTTACTATGATACTTATAGTTTGAAATGTGAACTTTACTTGTATAAAGATGTAATGTTATTTGTTGATTATATGTGAACATATATACATATGTATATATATAATATGATCTTGCACGATTGGATTTGAATTTTGAAAGATGTTTTAGAGTAACAATTCAAAGAATATGTTTAAAGTGAAATGTGTATATATGTCTTTATTTAATCATAACAAAGATATGTACATGCATTTGCATTTTATTATATTTTAGTGTAATAATAACAAAATATAATTAGGTATATTGTGACTAGAGACACTCAATATAATATGATGATTAATGTTGTTTATATGGAGATACATGCCTTGTTCTCCTTGTAACTAAAGAGTAGTAATACTTAATTGTGCTCGAGATAACATGTTTATTGAAAAATTTATACATTTATATCTATGACACCATGCTCGTATATATATACGAATATATATGTATGAACCTCAATATGTATATGATGAGAATAGAGCAAAGTGCAGAATAACAATACCGAATAGTGCATATGATCACATGTTTACAGATAGTTATACGTGAGCATGTATATGATTACCTTGTATATAGTTATATAAGAGTATATATGTGTATACATGTATATGAATGAATAAATGAAAGATAAAGTAAATAGAATTTATTGCCAGCGGGTAGTCTAGGAAGTGGATATATAGGCATGCTTATAAGGGTACTTTGCAGCTGCTTCTGAACATTTAGACCTGTTTAGGTCCACTTGAATTTAAAAGTATAGTGACCCTATTTGGGTTTAAAAGTTAAAGTTAATTTAAACAACCCTCGTGTGGGTTGTAGCCAACCTCGCTTGGGTCCGCTTGACCGGTCCATGTTATTTAATTGACCCCATTCGGGTCCATGTTATTTGTTCGACCTTGTTTGGGTCCACTGATTTATCATACAATTTTATCCCTACAAGGGATCATCGTTTAATACCTTCGGGTATCTTATTTGTTCCTTCGGGTACCACCGTATATCCCGATATCCACTTCTTTAGAATAGTGCAGGCTTTATTATCAAGGTTAAGAAAAGTTTAATAAGGCATGCAAATTCTTAGTTGACTTTATACTATGCTACATATGAAATTCCTTTTGTTTTATACAAAACCCATGTCTAAAAGAATGCTCAATAGTATATGTATCTATACTGCTAGTATAAAAAAAATTTATGTTAATTGCTAAATGCTCTCTATATATATGTCCTTTATTTTTATATGTATTACATTGTATGAGTTATGCTATAACACCCATTGTTTTTGAAATATGTGTTTTCCTATGCTTATATATGTGTTCACATTATTGCGTGTATACATTCTTTAACGTGTATTTGTTATTTTTGGTTGATAGGCTTATTCTTATGATACATCAAGTATGCTATAACATGTATAACTTATGGAATATAAAGTAAGCCTATAGTAATATTATAATCTCACGTTAATTGGTAGTTTTGAATTGTTGTATAATTCTAATGTGTGTATATCATGAACATACAAGAATAGAAGTAAGTTAATTTCAACACTTGTGAAGATTGTTTATGGAATTTAATAATAGGTAACTATACTTTTATGATTAAGCATTGATTAATAAAATAATCATATGTTAATTAGTTCGATTTAAGTTCAAAGGAAGTTGGAACTTGTATGATCATATATGATAATTGAAACGACAATACAAATTCTTACGGTTAAACTTAATGATTTCTATAAGTGAATGTAAATATTCAATTTCTTTCATTTCTTGAAATAAATCATTGTTATACTTGAGACATGTTGTGTGCTTGTTGAAGATAACTGTGAGTGGTCGTTTATCATGATTTTAGTTCCCCACTAAGCTTTATAGCTTAGCACGGGTGTTTCATCCGTGTAGGTTGCAAGGCTAGGACTTTCTCTCATGATTGATATCTGTAGCAGGCTGGCCAACACAAGTTTTTGAAGATTATAGTGTATATAGTCTTCTTTTTGGTTCCTTTTTTTATTTCAAGGGTTTTATGCTGTGTTGGAAATCTTGTAAAAGTATAACTATTTTGTAAGATGTTATCAATGGTTATATTTTGTAAGGAGACTCCAATGTATATTGTGAAGTCTTAATAGTATAGCACTCTTATGGATTAAGTATGGATATCAGTTCTCTATATAGTTGATATATGTTTATGTTGCACAGTAAAACATGTGTATTGAGATGGATAAAGTGATATGTATAGATTATAGAATTAGGGTGCTACATATTCTCTCTTTTGGAACAACAACATAACAAGATAGATGAGTGTTAGAGAGTATGCCCTAGAGCCTATGTAATAGGGATGTTTTCATATGTATGAAATTTATATTCTTAATAAAAGGCATCATTCATTTATTAATGCTATGTTTGAATACATGAGTTTGTAAATCTTAAATTAATAAATGAAGTCCTAGATATTATAAACACAGTGCAAAGGCAATCATGAAGGTGTTCATGATGTGAGATGTCTATCGCATGCAAATGTGTTAATATCTAAATATCCCTAGTCATAGAATTAACAAGATAGGACATTGTTAATTCGGACATACTAGCACATGTTATGCTTCTTGAATGGTTCAAGCAGTGGTTCTCATAACTGTGATTATGGATGATAATCAAAGCTAACATGTGGATGCTTGTTAGAGGAACAAGTTCATTGGAGACCTGCAAAGAGAATCCTCATATGGATATTAAATCTATGTCAGTGAGGAATCTCTTCATAGCGGTTGTGCAAGTATCCTTAGACTTGAGATCACCAAAGTTATCTTAAGTAGCAAGTGGTATACTTTGACTCCATAACTGATTACTTCCAACTGGGAGTGAACATAGTTAGGAGATTGGGTATATCATGACCTACTTGAAGATAGTTGAGTGATTGACAAAGGATTCACCATCCCACATTTAACAAGGGAAGTTATCTTGCATGATTCTATAATTGCCTTGTTCAGAGAATCTCTGGCCAGAGTAATATGCCGAGATGGATGGAGATCCATGAAGGGCATTTTAGGAACAATGGTTAAATTAATAGAACATACATAATTAGATTTATATAAGTTGACAGAAATCCATACTCAGAATCTAATTGAGATAAGAGTGGTGAAAGGAGTAATTGCACGGTAACTATTTCTATGGAAGGGTACAGTCAAACCACATGACTTTCCTGACATTTGGGTAGTCATGATGCCTAGCTAGAGGCCAATCATGACTTGTATAATGATGTATCAAAATATCAATAGAGATTCATAAAATGATTTAAAGGAGTTTAAATAATGTGAGTTTTGAATAAAACTCACAATTACATATTATACTGCCAACATGGACAGGAACCCAATAGGTCACACACATATAGAGAAAAGGGTAAAATGGTAAAATGACAAGGATAATAATATTTGATATTATTATGAAGGTAGAGAAGAGAATATGATAATAATTAATTAAAGAGTTTAATTAATTATGATCAAATAAAATTGTCCACGGAACTTTTGAGAAATATTCTGTAAATTGGACCTAAATGAAATAATGTATTTCATAATTAATTATTATTGTCTTATAAGTGTTATAAGACTACTATAAGTGTTATAGGACTAATATAATAATTAATAGGACCATTGGAGGAATTATTAAGGGCTAGAGGAATGAAGAAAGTTGGCGAAAGCCCTGCAGAAGAAGGCCACATGCCAACTCCATACAGAAGGGCCTAGAGGGCTTTTTCTTGGACCAAATTAATTTATATATGTTACATAAGTTTTATGGAACTCACATATTTAATTTGGTTGGATTTGGAATCCATTTGGGTATTTAAATCCAATTAGATGCACAAAGGCCCTAGTTTGTAGATTTTGTGCATGGTCTTTTATGAAAAGATTTAATTTGGATTTAATTAAGCCCAAATGATTATAATTAATTCCAGAGGCCCAATTAATAATTCTCCAGCAATTTTAAAGAGCCCAATCTCATTAAGGATTTGGGATTTTAACCTTACTATAAAAGGCCAACTAATGAGAATTAGGGTTAAGTGATTAAAACAAAAAAAAAGTCTTTTCTCTTAATCTCTCTCCCTTTCTGCGCCACTTCCATTGCTAGCCTCTTGGATTTCGGCCACCCCTTGTATTACACCAATTTATTTGTTCAATTTACCCCTCTCTAGTGTGGATTACTCATTGGAGGTGTTCGATTTTGGACACTGTGGTTTGCGACAACCTGGTGCGAAGTAAAATCAACTGTTCAACAAAAATCAAAGGTGATTTTTCTTATTCTCATATAGTTATATTGTGTATTCATGGCAAGATCAGATCTAATGGTTAAAAAATTTTAAAATTCCGCTCATGTATGTAATGCATGTAACCGTTAAAATCCAACATGGTATCAGAGCCACGGTTTTGCCATGGATATACAATTCTATATTTTTCTGCGGAATAAGTTTTGTTTTGTTTTGAGTTATTTATTTCATGAACTTTAAAATATTAGATTTGATTGTTCATGAATGAGAAATATTGATTTCTGGTTGTATGTGTGATCAAATAAATTTGGTGGAAACAAAAACGAAATTTTTGAAGCATTGTGATTTGGGTTTGGCGTGAAACCCATTAGGGTTTGGCATGAAACCCTAGGTAATGTAGGGGCTGTTCTAATTTAATTTCTTATGGATCCATTTAAAAATCATTTAGATGATATTTTATGTGTTTAATATGTGATTTTAAGCCGTAGGATCGAACGGAATTAAAATTGAACAAGTTTTGCATGAAAACTAGTTTTGTTGAAAAGTTCGATAAATTGGTGTTGTTCGTGTGTTCTTGATGTATTCATGGTTAGAACGACTTTTGATCTTCTAAATTTGATATATGTGATATATTAAAGTGTTTATAATTAATTGGATGAATTAAATTGGGCCTTAAATTAATTTGATTAATTTTAATTCATTAAAACCACTTAATGGGCTTAATTATGTTTACGGACTTGGTTTAAATTAGTGAATGACTTGGTGGGCCCAATGAGCTGATTTAAATTAACTATTATAAACATTAATTAAATTTATTAATGGGTTTTAAGGGCTGGAGTGGGCTTGGCTCATTCCAAAAGGCCCAAATGGTCCAAATGACACAAAACTAGTTTGTGTGTGAACACACCTAGGGTTTTTCTTCTGTGGGTTTCGGCCTACACTTGTTTTAAGCCCAAAATTGATTCTTTTAATTATTTAATATGATTAATTAATTAAATAATCAATTTATAATTAATTAATAATCAATTTGATTGATTATTAAGGCAAGAACACATTCATGCAAAAAGGTTTCCTAAAATTAAAATTTCCAAAATGGAAAAAGTTTCCTAATTTGATCACATCATTAAAATAACTCAAAATATAGTTTCAAAGGTTGAAACAAAGTTAGTAATCCATTTCTTTATGCATTATAAAGGCATATAAGGATGTATGATTGGCATGATGGATAGTTATGGACAAAGCCCAATGTGATTGAGCATTATGCATGTTTTGGCCTAATGAGGACTTTCATGTCCCGGCTACTTGTTTTTTGGTTTGCATTTCATTTCAAATTGTAATATGTAATTAGATTACTTAGATTAGAATTAGAAATAGAGATGGAGACCATTTTCAAGGAGCAAGATGGGCCGGATGGAGATCTAACAAGCTTGAAGATAATGTAATTATTTTTCTTGTTTGAATCATGCATACTACCTAGGTGTGACCTTTTGATTTCCCTCTTGGCTCGGGGAAATCAATGTAGTGAAGTCCATAACTATACCATATTTGTATGCTTATATTTATGTGATAGATATAGGATGCATACCAATGTATGCCAACCATGTATGATGAGACTTAATTAACTAAAACCCTCAAACAAATACTAAGGTATATAAGCCTTCCATTAATTTGAGGAGAACCAGAGTTCTTTATAGTGTGGGTTGTTGACCACAATTAAGCTCACATTATATCGAATATGTTCAAATCTAATTAAATGGATCATCTTAGCTAGCCCATTAGTTTGTAGACCGCAGTCAAGGCTAATGGTTCTAGAGGCAAGATTAGGGAATGCATATATGATATGCATGCATCAAGAGTTAATAACCTAATGATCCAATAGTTGTGTAGAGACACAATTGGTATAGAGATACCTACCTTTCAAGGGTATGGAATTTGGCTTGTTGACCACAGTCAAGGTCAAATTACATATCAAGGATTGGATATTGGCCCACTAAGAAAACCATCGGGTTTTCTCGGATTATATAGTGAGGGCTATTAATTCGCAATAAAATAGTGGGAGTAAATGGATTAATTAAAGACCTTATTAATGCATACATATATATGAACATATTCTCATATCTTTTCTTTTTCACATCTAGGTCATCATCATGAGCACATCAAACATTAATATACGATCAATCTTGGATAACAAGCTGGTTAGCAACAACTATTCTGACTGGATCAGGCAAGTGAGAATTGTTCTCAGAGCTAAAAAGATCCATTATGTCTTGGATAAAGATCCACCACCACTTCCATCAGATGATGCCATTGATGAGATCAAAGGCATTTATTGAAAATACATGGAGGATAGTGAAGCAGCAGTATGTCTGATGCTGGGTGCTATGTCCTCGGAGCTTCAGAAGCAACATGAAATGATGGATGCTAGAACCATCATTTTGCATCTAGAGGAGCTTTATTCTTCTTAGGCTAGAACTGAGCAATAAGAGATTGCTCGAGCTCTATTTAGTTGAAAAATGGTGGAAGGCACTTCAGCTGCTACTCTTGCATTGAAGATGTATGGGTATATTGAGCATTTGAGTAGACTTGGCTATGTTATGGATAATGATCTATACATAAATTTAATCTTATACTCATTGGCTCTAAATTATGCACCTTTCGTGCTTAACTTCAACATGAATAAGATCCAAGTATCCATTCCTGAGTTAATCAACATGCTCAAGACAACTGATGGATCATTTAAGAAGGATCCAAAAAGTGTCATGGTTGTCACTTCTGCTAAAGGCAAGAAGCAGAAGAAGAAGAAGATAACCAAGGCGCAGACAAAGAATGGTGGGATCTCCAAGAAGAAGGTTACCAAGAAAGAGAATCCCAAAGGAACTTGCTTCCATTGTGGAAAGGATGGTCATTTGAAGCGTAACTGCAAGGCCTATCTAGATTCTCTCAAGGAGAAGAAGCAAGCTGATGCTTCTACTTCAGGTATTCATATGATTGAAATTAATACTTATTCTATTGCTTCAAAACAATCTTGGGTATTAGATACCGGATGTGGATCTCATTTATGTAATGTTCTACAGGGGCTTAGAAGCTTTAGAAGAGTTGGAAAGGCAGAGATATGTTTGCAGTCAGCTACTGGACAAAACATCTCTACAATAGTTGTGGGGACTTACTATTTGCCTCTTCCTAGTGGATTAGAATTGGAATTAAATAATTGTTATTAGGTTCCAGCCTTATCCAAAAGTATTATTTCTTTCAGTCGTTTGATGAATGATTATGATATTTCTTTAAAGGACAAATGTTGTTACATTTTTAAGAACAATATGTTTTATGCAAAAGCTATCATTGAGAATGGTATATTTGTTCTTGATTTAATTAAAGAAGTACATAATGTGAATACCAAGAGAATGAAACATGATAATCTGAATACCTCATACTTATGGCATTGTCGTTTAGGCCATATAAATGAAAAACGCATGACCAAGTTACACAAGTCAGGTGATTTGGGATCATTTGATTATGAATTATTTGATACACGTGAATCTTGTTTATTGGGAAAAATGACAAAAGCTCCCTTTATTGGTAAAGGAGAACGAGCTAAAATGGTTTTGGACTTAATACATTCAGATGTATGTGGTCCAATGACTACACATGCCAGAGGAGGTTACTCCTACTTCATTACTTTCATAGATGATTATTCCAGGTTTGAATACATCTATCTAATGAAATATAAGTCTGAAGCATTTGAAAAGTTCAAAGAGTTCAGAAATGAAGTAGAGAAACAACTTGGCAAAAGTATTAAAACACTTAGATCAGATCGAGGTGCAGAATACTTAAGTCAAGAGCTTCAGGATTATCTTAGAGATAATGGAATTTTATCTCAATAGACTCCTCCATATACACCACAACACAATGGTGTATCTGAAAGGAGAAATCGAACACTATTAGATATGGTTCGATCAATGATGAGCCGAGCGGACTTGCCTAAGTCTTTTTGGGGATATGCACTAGAAACTGCTGTTTATGTGTTAAACAGAGTTCCTAGTAAATCGGTTGATGTTACTCCATATGAGATGTGAAATAACAAGAAACCCACGCTTTCTCATATGAAAGTATGGGGCTGTCCTGCTTATGTGAAGAGGACAATGTCAGACAAACTGGATGTTAAGTCTGACAAATGTTTATTTGTGGGATATCAAAAAGAAATGTTTGGATATTATTTCTATCATCCCTTAGAACAAAAGGTGTTTGTTTCAAGGCATGTTATCTTCTTGGAAAGAGAATTTCTCCTACGAGAGGACAGTGGGAGTAAAATTGAGCTTGCTGAAGTTCAAGACCCATAAATAGAAGATGATCAACCGATTGAACCCGAAATTGAATTTCATAATGATGAGATTACAGTTGAACCTGATTATACACAAAATCCTAGAAGATCTACTAGGATGCATTCTATCCCTATGAGATATGGATTTCACATTGATTCGGATAGAGGCATAACTATAGTAGAGGACAATGAGCCTACAAGCTATCAAGAAGTTTTGAACAGTTCAGAACGTGATTTATGGCTTAAGGCTATGCAGTCCGAAATGGACTCCATGTATGAGAATAAAGTATGGACTTTAACTCAACCACATAAAGGGATAAAACCCATAGGGTGCAAATGGGTCTTCAAAAAGAAGACTGACATGGAAGGTAATATAGTTACCTATAAAGCTCGCTTAGTAGCAAAAGGTTATCATCAAAAAGAAGGTATTGACTATGACGAAAATTTTCTCCTGTAGCGATGCTTAAGTCTATAAGAATACTTTTAGCCATTGCAGCTCATTATGATTATGAGATTTGGCAAATGGATGTGAAGACAACTTTCCTTAAAGGAAATCTTTCTGAGGATGTGTAATGACACAACCAGAAGGATTCACATCAGGAAATGGCGAAAAGGTATGCAAGCTTCAAAGATCCATTTATGGATTAAAGCAAGCCTCTAGGAGCTGGAACATATGATTCAATGAAACAATCAAAGAGTTTGGTTTCTCACAGAATGAAGATGAACCTTGTGTGTATAAAAGGGTCAGTGGGAGTGCAATTGTCTTCCTAGTTCTATATGTAGATGACATATTGATCATGGGAAATGACATTTCTCTTCTCCAATCTATTAAAATATGGTTATCCAAGCAATTCTCCATGAAAGACCTTGGAGAAGCATCCTATATTCTGGGAATAAGGATCTATAGAGATAGATCCAATAGGTTGCTAGGTCTTTCTCAGAGTACATATATAGATAAAGTATTGAAGAGGTTCAATATGGATCTCTCTAAGAAAGGGTTTATACCCATGGTGCATGGGAAACATCTTTCTAAGTCTATGTGTCCGCAAACACTAGAGGATAGAGAGAGCATGAATAGAATACCATATACATCTGCAATTGGTTCTATCATGTATGCTATGTTATGTACACGTCCAGATGTAGCATTTGCTTTGAGTGTCACAAGCAGATTCTAATCCAATTTTGGAGAGGAACATTGGGTAGCTGTCAAGAATATTCTTAAGTACTTGAGAAGGACTAAGGATATATTCTTGGTATATGGAGAGGGCAGTTTTGAAGTAAATGGGTATACAGATGCCAGCTTCCAATCTGACAAAGATGATCGTAAATCACAATCTGGTTATGTGTTCATAATGGGAGGAGGAGCAGTTAGTTGGAAAAGTTCCAAACAAGAAACAACTACTGATTCCACGACGGAAGCTGAGTATATTGCTGCTTCAGAAGCAGCCAAAGAAGCAGTCTGGATCAAAAAGTTCATAACTGAACTAGGAGTGGTGCCTAGCATTGTTGATCCGATTCCTTTATATTGTGACAACAATGGAGCCATTGCACAAGCAAAGGAACCACGGTCTCATCAGCGATCCAAACATGTTCTCAGACGCTACCATCTCATAAGGGAAATAGTAGCTAGAAATGATGTGAAAATAGAAAGGGTTCCCACATATGACAATGTGGCGGATCCCATCACTAAAGCACTTTCCCAGATAAAGCATGATCACCACATAAATAGCAGGGGTCTGAGACATATGAGTGATTGGCTCTATTGCAAGTGGGAGATTGTTAGAGAGTATGCCCTAGAGCCCATGTAATAGGGATGTTTTTCATATGTATGAAATTTATATTCTTAATAAAAGGCATCATACATTTATTAATGCTATGTTTGAATACATGAGTTTGTAAATCTTAAATTAATAAATGAAGTCCTAGATATTATAAACACAGTGCAAAGGCAATAATGAAGATGTTCATGATGTGAGATGTCTATCGCATGCAAATGTGTTAATATCTAAATATCCCTAGTCATAAAATTAACAAGATAGGACATTGTTAATTCGGAAAGACTAGCACATGTTATGCTTCTTGGGTGTAGCATTTGCTTTGAGTGTCACAAGCAGATTCTAATCCAATTTTGGAGAGGAACATTGGGTAGCTGTCAAGAATATTCTTAAGTACTTGAGAAGGACTAAGGATATATTCTTGGTATATGGAGAGGGCAGTTTTGAAGTAAATGGGTATACAGATGCCAGCTTCCAATCTGACAAAGATGATCGTAAATCACAATCTGGTTATGTGTTCATAATGGGAGGAGGAGCAGTTAGTTGGAAAAGTTCCAAACAAGAAACAACTACTGATTCCACGACGGAAGCTGAGTATATTGCTGCTTCAGAAGCAGCCAAAGAAGCAGTCTGGATCAAAAAGTTCATAACTGAACTAGGAGTGGTGCCTAGCATTGTTGATCCGATTCCTTTATATTGTGACAACAATGGAGCCATTGCACAAGCAAAGGAACCACGGTCTCATCAGCGATCCAAACATGTTCTCAGACGCTACCATCTCATAAGGGAAATAGTAGCTAGAAATGATGTGAAAATAGAAAGGGTTCCCACATATGACAATGTGGCGGATCCCATCACTAAAGCACTTTCCCAGATAAAGCATGATCACCACATAAATAGCAGGGGTCTGAGACATATGAGTGATTGGCTCTATTGCAAGTGGGAGATTGTTAGAGAGTATGCCCTAGAGCCCATGTAATAGGGATGTTTTTCATATGTATGAAATTTATATTCTTAATAAAAGGCATCATACATTTATTAATGCTATGTTTGAATACATGAGTTTGTAAATCTTAAATTAATAAATGAAGTCCTAGATATTATAAACACAGTGCAAAGGCAATAATGAAGATGTTCATGATGTGAGATGTCTATCGCATGCAAATGTGTTAATATCTAAATATCCCTAGTCATAAAATTAACAAGATAGGACATTGTTAATTCGGAAAGACTAGCACATGTTATGCTTCTTGGGTGTAGCATTTGCTTTGAGTGTCACAAGCAGATTCTAATCCAATTTTGGAGAGGAACATTGGGTAGCTGTCAAGAATATTCTTAAGTACTTGAGAAGGACTAAGGATATATTCTTGGTATATGGAGAGGGCAGTTTTGAAGTAAATGGGTATACAGATGCCAGCTTCCAATCTGACAAAGATGATCGTAAATCACAATCTGGTTATGTGTTCATAATGGGAGGAGGAGCAGTTAGTTGGAAAAGTTCCAAACAAGAAACAACTACTGATTCCACGACGGAAGCTGAGTATATTGCTGCTTCAGAAGCAGCCAAAGAAGCAGTCTGGATCAAAAAGTTCATAACTGAACTAGGAGTGGTGCCTAGCATTGTTGATCCGATTCCTTTATATTGTGACAACAATGGAGCCATTGCACAAGCAAAGGAACCACGGTCTCATCAGCGATCCAAACATGTTCTCAGACGCTACCATCTCATAAGGGAAATAGTAGCTAGAAATGATGTGAAAATAGAAAGGGTTCCCACATATGACAATGTGGCGGATCCCCTCACTAAAGCACTTTCCCAGATAAAGCATGATCACCACATAAATAGCAGGGGTCTGAGACATATGAGTGATTGGCTCTATTGCAAGTGGGAGATTGTTAGAGAGTATGCCCTAGAGCCCATGTAATAGGGATGTTTTTCATATGTATGAAATTTATATTCTTAATAAAAGGCATCATACATTTATTAATGCTATGTTTGAATACATGAGTTTGTAAATCTTAAATTAATAAATGAAGTCCTAGATATTATAAACACAGTGCAAAGGCAATAATGAAGATGTTCATGATGTGAGATGTCTATCGCATGCAAATGTGTTAATATCTAAATATCCCTAGTCATAAAATTAACAAGATAGGACATTGTTAATTCGGAAAGACTAGCACATGTTATGCTTCTTGAATGTTTCAAGCAGTGGTTCTCATAACTGTGATTATGGATGATAATCAAAACTAACATGTGGATGCTTGTTAGAGGAACGAGTTTATTAGAGACCTGCAAAGAGAATCCTCATATGGATATTAAATCTATGTCAGTGAGGAATCTCTTCATAGCGGTTGTGCAAGTATCCTTATACTTGAGATCATTAAAGTTATCTTAAGTAGCAAGTGGTATACTTTGACTCCACAACTGATTACTTCCAACTGGGAGTGAACATAGTTAGGAGATTGGGTATATCATAACCTACTTGAAGATAGTTGAGTGATTGATAAAGGATTCACAATCCCAGATTTAACAAGGGAAGTTATCTCGCATGACTCTATAATTGCCTTGTTCAGAGAATCTCTGGCCAGAGTAATATGCCGAGATGGATGGAGATCCATGAAGGGCATTTTAGGAATAATGGTTAAATTAATAGAACATACATAATTAGATTTATATGAGTTGACAGAAATCCATACTCAGAATCTAATTGAGATAAGAGTGGTGAAAGGAGTAATTGCACGGTAACTGTTTCTATGGAAGGATACAGTCAAACCACATGACTTTCCTGACATTTGGGTAGTCATGATGCCTAGCTAGAGGCCAATCATGACTTGTATAATGATGTATCAAAATATCAATAGAGATTCATAAAATGATTTAAAGGAGTTTAAATCATGTGAGTTTTGAATAGAACTCACAATTACATATTATGCTGCCAACATGGATAGGAACCCAATAGGTCACACACATATAGAGAAAAGGGTAAAATGGTAAAATGACAAGGATAATAATATTTGATATTATTATGAAGGTAGAGAAGAGAATATGATAATAATTAATTAAAGAGTTTAATTAATTATGATCAAATAAAATTGTCCACGGAACTTTTGAGAAATATTCTGCAAATTGGACCTAAATGAAATAATGTATTTCATGATTAATTATTATTGTCTTATAAGTGTTATAAGACTACTATAAGTGTTATAGTATTGATATAATAATTAATAGGACCATTGGAGGAATTATTGAGGGCCAGAGGATTGAAGAAAGTTGGCGAAAGCCCTCCAGAAGTGGGCCACACGCCAACTCCATACAGAAGGGCTTAGAGGCCTTTTTCTTGGACCAAATTAATTTATATATGTTACATAAGTTTTATGGAACTCATATATTTAATTTGGTTGGATTTGGAATCCATTTGGGTATTTAAATCCAATTAGATGCACAAAGGGCCTAGTTTATGGATTTTGTGCATGTCTTTTATGAAAAGATTTAATTTGAATTTAATTAAGCCCAAATGTTATAATTAATTCCAGAGGCCCAATTAATAATTCTCCAGCAATTTTAAAGAGCCCAATCTCATTAAGGAGTTGGAATTTTAACCTAACTATAAAAGGCCAAATAATGAGAATTAGGGTTAAGTGATTAAAACAAAAAGAAAGTCTTTTCTCTTAATCTCTCTCCCTTTTTGCGCCACTTCCATTGCTAGCCTCTTGGATTTTGGCCACTCCTTGTGTTACACCAATTTATTGGTTTAATTTACCCCTTTCTAGTGTGGATTACTCATTAGAGGTGTTCGATTTTGGACACTGTGGTTTGCAACAATCAGGTGCGAAGTAAAATCAACTGTTCAACAAAAATCAAAGGTGATTTTTCTTATTCTCATATAGTTATATTGTGTATTCATGGCAAGATCAGATCTAATGGTTAAAAAATTTTAAAATTCCGCTCATATATGTGATGCAT